>VUQH01038362.1:0-14086 GCA_015106775.1 Etroplus canarensis | reverse complement strand
AAAAAAAAAAAAAAAAAAAAAAAAAAAAAAAAAAAAAAAAAATATATATATATATATATATATATACATATATATATATATATATGGATGCCAAGTTCTCTGTGCTTAAGAGGAAGGGACTGTTATCAGAAGACAGTTTTAAAGGCAGCATTCATGATGGTATTCCAAGTGAACAGCATGCACAGGTTTTGGAACAATTGCTGCCGTCAAGAGGATGCCTTGTTCTGGGAAGGCTTATTTCAGCAAGAAAATGCCAAAAGTACAATGCAACATCATGGCCCTGTACAAAAGTGTCCAGTTTCTATACAGCTCTGCCGATATTCCACACCTGTCATTCAGAATTTGGCACATTATGAAAAAAAATACAACAAAGGAGGTGCCAAATTTGTTTATCACTTAAGAATTGAAAAACATTTTGCTTTCAAAACTACAGCAATTGGTAATCCCAGTTCCCAAAAACTTACACAGGGTTGTTAGTAGAACAAGTGAGGTGTCGCTGTGATAAACATGCCTGTGTCTAAACTTTTTTGAAATGTGCTGCTGGCATCAAATTCAAAATAAACATATATGTTCAAAACAACACAAGTTTTCCATTTCAGCAGCTGCCTTTCTGATGCCGATAGGGAAACATTAAACCTACATTAAACCCATCCTGGGGACCAACTCCAGATGTAGGCCAGTGCTTCGGTCAAGGGCACAATAAAAGGAGAATTAAGTCATCATAATTTTGATGGTGGAAGAGACTGAGGCTCCCAGAAGGTCTGATTGAACATGTAAGCTCCACACTGTCTTGACCTGGCTTGAACCCAGCACCCTCTCACCGTGAGTCAACAGAGCTAAACACTGAGCCACCACAGGTATAAAAAGATTTACAAATCCTGACATTTTTTTAAAACTTTTGGCTCCCTTCTTTTTTTCTCAGAATAGCTTATTTTACTTGTGCTCTGATATTAAAAACATAACTTTATCTAAAAAAATGCCCAGTCTTACATACATTTGCAAAACATGGAAGAAAATTGTTATCCTAAGCTACTGCAAACAAACCAATAGATTTAAATAATACGATATTCCAGTGACAAATACATTTCAATTTCTTGACCTTTTTTTTGAGGTCTCAAGTTGAAGAAGCAGGGGGGTTTTGAAAGTCATTCCCAGAGGCACATCGCTGGTGAACCCGCATGTGCTCTATGACACGGTACTGGCGCGAAAAGGTCATAGGGCAGCGAGGGCAGGGGAAGGGCCGTACACCAAGGTGGCTCCGCACATGTCTATTCAGAGAACCTCGCTGGCTAAAGGATCGGTCACAGAGAGAGCACTGGAAAGGGTGGTGAGCATGTGTTGACAGATGAGCTGATCTATTGGATGGCATGCTGGCTGAAAGAGCAGAAGGCATGCAAACAGACAAGGTGGATGACATAGACGCTTGAACAGAGTCTGACATACTAGGAGGTGAACAGTGTGTGAAGGTACTGATTTGGTTCTCACCTTCTTTAAGGTTGGAAGCATTCCACACAGCCCCACCTTTATGTATAACCTCAACTACTGGACTACTTTGAACAACAGAATTTCTTTCTTTATCATTTGTCTTTGCAGTCCAGTATGTAGTATCAACCATATTAAATCTCTCAACTTCAAATTTAGCCATAGCCCTAATATTTTTCATTCCAGCTGCTGCAACAGATCTTTCTTCATTTCTTTTTCTTTTAAATGTTTCCCCTTTCTCTTCTGTGTCAGATCGGTGTTCGCAGGACACCAAATATCTTGCAGCTCTGGTGCTAATGTCCAGTAGGAGAACCTGGTCTGTAGCATCTGCAGAGCTGTTGTGTTGCTTCAGGGGACTGTGACCTGGACTCTCAAAGCCCTCCTCATCACTCGATTTGTCTGAATGATCAAAGTTGTTTGGGTTGGAGTGTTTGTGATCAGAACCTCCATGTGAAACGTGCACATCCTCCTGCATATCTTCCTGCTGTAGACAATGATAATGAAGATGTCCACGATATGACTGACCCACAAAATTATATGTGTCATCAAATATATGTCTGTCCACAGGCATCGTAAAATTTGAATGTGGCTCCGTGAGCTCAGTGGCTGAGATCCTTTCAGGTTCTAGAGATGTGGGAAAAAAATTAACACGGTCTCCTTTGCATTCCATAGGTTTAGTTCTGTGGTTTGAATCATCATGGCCAGAGGCAGCATCCTTTGTGCTTGTGTCAGCTCCATATATGTTTGAGTACCAGTTTGCCTTTGGCTCATAAAGGTTCAAATGGCTATCCTGTACATCAGTTTCAGCGGGAAATCTGCTAGAGTGTTCCTGTTTTACTTCTACCTCTGGACATAGATCACTTCTTGTGTCTGAGTCTTCTACAGGAAGGTGAACTACAGCTCTCAGATCTACTGGTTCCTCTGTTGTTGTTGTCAATGGGACATTATTGGAATCAAAGAAATTTGGTGGCTTTTGCTTGGATGATAAATCATCAAAACTGCAATCAGTTTTAGACCTTAATTCTTGGCTCCAGTCCTTGTTATGTGGCACTGAATCTCCTCTAAGATTTAGTGCATTATTCTGAAAAGAATCACAACGAGCATATTGATCATTATGGTCTGTAATGTGGGATGATTCACTGTCCACACATCCATTACTCTGCATTACAAAATTATCTATGTCAGTGCTGTAATCCTGCTTGAACACATCAGATCTATCTGTACTGGATTTGTAACGTAAATCCTGAAAAGTACAATGATTTAGACTATCCTTGTTATCCTGACGTTGTGTTGCAGTGTGCTTTTCATTGTGTCTGTATTCCTGGCTCTGTGCTTCATATTGATTTTTGTATTTAGATGCAATACCTTCAGCAATGCTGTCATTGTCTGTGCTTGCTGATCGGGAAACAGGGGCACTCTTGGAGCTGCCTGAAGCCTGGGCTGAATGGTAAGGACGCACAGCAGATACTTCTGCCGACTGGATAATAGCTGCTCTGCTGCTGTGGCAGATGACAGGCACTGCCCCACAACGTGGATGTGGGGATGAAAATGAGCCTGTCCTGTTCTCAGTTGTCCTTGCCAGTGTGTTATCTGTGCCTGTTTGCCAGATCTCTGGTTTTACAGTGCCAGCTGGATTAAACCGATCCTTTTGCACCTCTTTGCCCGATGCAGACATGTCTTCAGCAGTTGTCAGGATATTTAGAGTCAAATGCTCTGGTGTCAGATAACTTACTTGTCTGCCATGTCCTGCATTTATGCTACTTTCAGTGCTTTCGAGTATATTACAGGGGTTACTTGCATTGCTTAAAGTCCATGCATCCCTTCTACTACAGTGGTTCCTGCTATTTCTACCTGTACCTACTTCATTGGTAATGGAATCCATAGCTGCTGATGGCTTCTGAGTTTCTTTAAATTGTTCCACATTGTCTGAATATTGATGAATCCCTCTCTCCAAGAAAGTTCTCATATTTTGCACACTGGAAGTGTCTGTTTCTTCAGGTCTTCTAAAGGTAAGAACACAGGATGTCGATGGCATATCACAAGATGTGTTCGCGGTTGTATTATAGGTACTTTTTTCAGCTCCAGAAGAAACATCACCGCTTTCTGCAGCACAGACCTCAGGCTGTTGTCTAGCCCTCAGAACCTCCTGTAGTTCATCCATCTGCAAGTAGCAGGCGGCAGTAAGCAGACTGTAATACTGTTGCTGGCTGTAAGTATATGGCAAAGCCCCCGTGTAAACATAGTCCAAAAGAGGTGCTAATACAGAGTCAGACAGACATGGGGCCTGCAGTTCCACGAGGACACCAGTAGAGGACAAGACAGATGCCAGCACTGGACTACAAGCTGCCAGAACACACCTGCAGGAGCAATTTGTGATGAGGTATAAAAACATGATCATTATCTAAGACATACACTGTGATTATAAATGTGATGTTTGTAAAAATTTTTGGAATACATGGTAACAAATGACAGACAAGCTTCTTTTCCTCACCTGTGTGCAGGGTAAAGTTGACCTTGGCTCTGTCTCTGTGTGAGCACACAGTCACAAAACTGAGCTTGTTCTCTCTGGAGGTTCAGATAAGCCAACAGCGATGTTGCATGCCCACTAACGTCCTGGGCACAAGGTGCCACCTGAAGAGTACGAAGGAAGTCAGGGACATATTTGCTAATAGTACTTTAAAAGTTAAATGATAGGTAAATACATGTGTATTAAAATGTTCAAGTAAAATACATACATCAGAATAAGCTTTTTATGCTGCAATCACTCATTTTGCTCATGTTTATGCCAAATGCTCTTTTAATGTAAGTGATAGAGGACAAATTTAGCTGAATGTAATGTAATTAGACATACATCTAATATCTACATATTAGATAGTGCACACTAGATTCTGCCTTTTTATAACTATTTTGTTTCACTGCAAAAGGGATACACACCAGGCAATTTTGTGCTCAGAGAGCTGAAGCATCATATGAGCTTCAAGAATCAGCAATGAGGTATGTGGACTGCATCCCTCATTGCTGAACAGTGGGAAGGCTTGGCCACTTTGAACGGAAAGACTGATTAAAGTGAGAATGTGGTAATGTTCAAATGGGTGCCTGGCTATAGTTTGAAGACAGATTTGAAAAGATGCGAAGAAATTCTTACAGCTTTCACAGCAGCTAAGAGATTTTAGTGCTTTCTCTGATGACTTTACAGTTTTTGGCCTAACATTCATCATCATTTTTCAAGCCTACACAGATGTTTAGACTTAGTAGGGAATTGCATATTACTGGTTAAAATACTTATGTCCTCATTTTTGCCAAATAAGTATTACATGCACATCTTTCAGGTATATCTAGGAGTGTAAAAGCATATTAAATCTTATTTTATTTTAAAAAAAACTTTAAATCATATGACATTCACTGATGAGGTTTACCAGATTTCTGAAACCACTTTTAAACATATTAAGAAAAAAGTATAGTTTAAGTATGCACAGATGGCAATAAATGTTTGTTTGTTGTTAATATATAACAAAAAATTTAAAATCCACAACTCTCGACTGGTACTTGACAATTGAACTTATTAAAGTATGTAGTAGAGTATAAAGGATTATTTGAAGTTGCACATCAAATATAAATGCTCTCTTACCTCCATGATATACTGGAGAGAAACAACAAATCACTACTCTCTTGCTTGCAGTTCAATGGAGAGAAGACCCTCAATGAAAGCTATATAGCCCCACTCTACTATCTACGCACACTGTCTCATTCGGAAAACAATCACACGCTTTTCATATTGGGAGCATGGCATGACGCAGGAGGACAGGTGCTTATATGGAGTTCTGGCGTCCACGTCAGAATCTCCATAGCCTGTTATGGAGGTGGGACTGAGACCAGCCCACAGGCAACCAACAAGAGACCACAGAACTGCAGCAATCAGAACCAGTGTTTCTACTTACATCCGACAAAGACAGTGCAAACCTTATGTTGTGGATCATTCATACTTATAATAGGAACCTAAATGTCTTAAGAAGCCTTCTTTTAACAGGAAGGTCAGACGTCATGGTCAGTTATAAGATAGCCTGTAATCTGCAGTGAGCTTACACTGTGTAAGTTCAGAGTAAACAGCCAGTTTTAATCTGTTATTAAAGCTTTAATTAGCTAAGTCTCTACTAGTCTTCTGCTACATTTGATGAAGTTAGACACAAGCCATTGAAATTAGTGCTGAATAAGAAAACTATGATGTACGTAAACATTTCTGTCTGCTTTAATTCTAGAGAGGGGAACGTCTCCAGTGTCAGGACTAGGAGCCAGTCCCCCTCAGCTGACGATTTGTTGACAACTCCATACTAAGCCATTTCTCCACCCTTCTACACCATGTGCCTGTCACGCCTTTCTAATCTCTTCAGCTCTCTAAAGTTACAGTCACACCTCTGTCCCAAAAGCAGTAGCACATTTAACCTAGCAACTGTGCAGTAGAACAACAGCCACTGCATCACAGAATAAATAATGAATATGAGTCTTGTGGCACTCAAATGAGGGTCACAGCCATAAATATCTCAGAAATGCTGAGGAAGGTCAAGGGCTGAAAGGTGTCTATATCAGTTTTTGATGCTGTGTAACATTAAAGGTATTAAAGTACATAGTCAATTGAGAGTGTTCATGATTATATTTACTATCTTATTCATTTTTGGGGGGGGGGGTCAACATCTATCTTAGTCAGTATGGGTTTTTGAGCTCAGCCAGTATAAAAAGACAAATTACTGTACTTTTTTTCTGTAAACTCATTGACTTCACCAATTTCAGCTGTGATGTTTTTTGGAACAGTGCAACGGATTGGAAAACCAATATTTTGCTTAATACTGCCAATGTTTCGTAATAAGGTTAATATTAGTACCTTCAGTACTGTAGTGTGTTGAGTGGTCACAAGGTGCTACAATGCAAATCAAGTATGATAAATAGACAAAGTATCAAAAATCACACGTCCTAGCCGTGTAATAATTAGGGTGAATGACATTATGCCTAATTATTAATGATACAACTGCAGCCATGCACGACCCTATGTCTGCGTCTCGTGATTTCTGCCTCTTGCTTCGATTTGCGAAGCCAAAAAAAAAAACAACGAAATTTTAATACATAATTGTTGTCCTATACAATAATTAACTGAATTATATAATTCAATTATTTGTATAATAATTTTCTCTCACACACACATACACACACACACACACACAGAGTACCACACGTACTTTAAGCTTGGCACATAGTGGCTTTGAATGTTTCCATTCACTGGGTGCTTGGTGACATAGCTCACGTACTGTGCTGTTGCATGCAAAAGAGTGTGGCTCCCCTGGTTGAAGACACAGCTGCAGCTTTTGGAAACAATATCATGTTGTGGGGCTTTACTCATAAATCCTCTAAAGGCTAAGAACCAATTTGCATGAAAACAAAAGCAAACCCATTTATAACTCCAATACTGTAAGTGAACAAGTAAATTTCACATTTTAGTAATAAATAGTCCTGAATCATTAATTGTACATTTATTTCAGCACAACAGCTGAAATGCATTTAAATTTTGCATTTTCTATTTGCATAAAACTTGTACTTATACTTATTGAAACTCAACCCTACATCTGGTAGTTTTATTATTGAAGGAGGTTAAGTCAAAATTCTCTTGAATGCAAATACCGCATATCAGTACAACAGCACAGCAGTGGCAGCTGCATGCCAGTGTTACATAAAAGCAAAACAGACACCAAAGCAATATTTTACATAGAAGTTAAGCAGTCCCAGAGCTTTCAGCAACAAGTAGAGGGTTTTCTTTTTGCATAAAATTTCTCCGAGAAGAAGCCTTGCATACTGCACGGACATTCAATCCATCCATCACAAAAAACTGGACTTAGGTCCTCATAAGTTGGCTGTTACCCTAACCAGTAAGGCTACTGGAGGAAGAAGACATTAACATTATAAGATACCATAATTATTTGGAGTTATGTTGACTGCCTTCCCAAAAAAAGGTAGCTTTGAAAGTAGCTTCACACACTTGAGATTCTCAGTCAGGCACTGCAAATGGATCTTTTCTTCACTGCTTTTTTTTGTTTCATGATTCTTAGCAGGACTGCTTTAAGATAGATTGAACTTGTTGTTTGCCAAGGTTAACGAGAAAGAAACCATAGTCAAAACCAAACTATTATTCAAGCCAAAGTGATGTATATATAAAAAAAAAACATTTCAGTTTTGATCTGATAATGGTCTTATTATAACAAAGACCAAGAAAGCCTGCACTAAATTGCAGGGTGGAATAATCACAAGCTTTCCTGATATGTGCCACTGGATAACAATGTCAATCTGCTGGTAGTGGTGTTACAGCAAAAATCAGGGATCTTCAAAGTCTTTAAAATTTATTTACTGAGCCCCTTAAATTTCTCTACCAACTTCCTGATAAACTCACTCGGTCATTCCTAGAGCCATGCTGCTGGAGTAGTAAGTCTCAAAATAATTTGGAAGAGAATTTACTTTGTATATTTTAGTTTCCGCTCTAATACATCCACAGTACATAAAGAACTTACTTAAATTTTACATGTACCTTAAAAGTTCCTCAGAATTAATTGCCAGGGAAAATGTGCACACGTACACGCAAAATAAAAAGTACCAACCAAACAGGGTCGTGGGCTTACACACACACACAATGATGCCATCCCCACCAGAGTACATGCCAACCCTGTTTCTGTAATACATGCAGTACAAGACTCCAGCTGTTCCCTTGTTCCACTTCCAGTTTTACCACTGTAACATCGTCTTCATCTCCCTCTCTCTATTTTAATCACACACCCAGGACATTGTAGTCATTGCTACTATTCTTAGCCCTTTGGCATGACTTCTTATCCACTCATCCCTACACAAACACCCCTGGTAAGGCACAACCACAATGTGAACCCAGGAGAACGGCTGGTCTGCTTAAGGACTCTGCTATGATTCAAATTAGACTGGAGAGCGTTCATGACGTTGTTGGCCTCGGTGAAATGAAGCATGCTATAATGCATAACGAGACCTTTGTTCCATATCATATTCTTTCCTCTCCAACAACATTTATTATAAAAATATAATACATAATAAATGAATGAATAAACAGATGAATAAATAATTAAGAATTTTAATACTTTTATTTCAATGGTCTTTAAATTAACAGTAATAGGATACGCACTTAATTATGTATCAACCTTACAAACACAAGTATGTAAAAGTTATGTAAATGTTTTAGGCAAGTAAGAGATTCATAAACGCAACATTTTTCAAATATAGAAACACAAATGGTCAAAAGGTCAAACATAAAAAACACCTTAACTGGTTCAAAGAGGACAGTGTCCAAGGGTGTTACTCTCAAGAATATGCATCTAAAAGTGAGTGAATATACAAATATTAAACACATGCTATTATATGTGTTTCAAAACCATAGTCCTTTATAAGAATTGCTCCCACCTTAACTGCTGATTAAGTTGGGATTTTGGAACCAGGCTGCAGGACCTTTGACCTCACAAAGATAACATTAACGAGGTCAGGCACTGAAATAGTTCAAGATATTTCATTCATATAAAAGTGCTTGCTAAACAGTGCTTGAAATTAGGCATTAACACATGCCATACACATGCAGTAGCCTACTAATGTAAATAAAGGAGAACTCACAACTGATTACACTATCTGACATGAAGTGCAAATGGCAGAACATAACACAGCCTCTCTCTCTTTTTTTTTTTACTTCACACAGAGTAATGCAGCAATGGAGCAACACAAAGGAGCACAACCGCTTAAAGTCAATCTGCCACCAACCTCCTCAGAAAGAGTCAGAGAACAGATCTCTAGACCAGTCACATGTCTGGTTCTCACGATCAAGAATCCCCTCACTAACTGTTTCACTGTCACAATTTTCTGTCAGTGTTAGACCTCTGTGTAATGATGTGAGAGTATGATCTCTCAACATTGTGTTACAGTTAATTTCATCGCCCTGCTGCACTTCCATAGTAGAGGCCAAACTGTTGCTGTTGTCAGTCAGCTTTCTCCTTCTGAGTGGCACACTCAGTTGCATTTTACCAGCAGGTGTGGGGGGAACAATTACTTCATTGTCCTCATAATCAGACTCTGTTACATCACTAACTCTTGAGTCACATTTGCTGTTGATTGTTCCTGTTGACATGAGGCTTAAAACTCCTCTCTGTACCCTTAGGGGCTGTTGAGAGTGCAGATGGTTTTTGACTGGTTTCCAGAACCTTCTTTTTGGGGTAAATCTGTGGCTGCACCTGCTGGATGTTGTTCTCCAGACTAAGTTTTCTTTGATAGACTCTCTCCCACCTTGGAAGGCCTGATTAACTTTACCAGAGTTCAATTTACAAACAACAGAAGTGGTTTTACTGTCTATTTCATGCAAATTTGCATAAAAAACTCCAAAATCTTGATTGTGAAGTTGTGCATTGAATTCACCTGTCAGCTGTTTATATAAAGTTGGTGACTGTAACGCAGCACCCACTTTTACTATGGGTGTGGACTGAGAGGGAGGGACAAAGTCAAAATCTTGTGTATCTTGTGGAATTACACTCTCCCTGCATTCACGTCTTTTGACTGTCAATTTGTTTGGTGTTGACTGTGTCACATTTGCATTTTGGTAACTCAGTTGTTCATCTGGCTTGGAAAGCTGTGGGCAAGCTTCGGTAGCAATCCTGATAGCTTCCGTATGCATGCTGAGCCTCTCTGTGTCCATAGTGATCATAACTGAGCTACCAAATAGATCTGCTGAACAGTTATAGGTGTCCCCTTCAAGCTGTTGTTCTTCTTCCTTTTGAAAAAACAGAGAACTAGCTTCCTCATCCTCCTGATTAGACTCATGGGAATAAATCTTTCTAGCCTGACTCCTGTTAACACACTGAACGTGGTTCTTGCAATCCAGGCTAGATATATCAGGTCTGTCACATCCATTTGGTTTAAGTGCATTACTGATATCCAGTAACATCTGTGAATGGCTGTCTGTTATTATTTGTGTAGTTCTATGACAAGCAGAAGGTGTTTCACTTGTTAAGCTGGCAAGATTTCTTGCTGTTTCTTCCTTCCTGTGTAAAATTTTAATTTGCTTTGTTTCACTATTACTGTCAAAATCTTTATTTTCTTCACGTATAAACTCTGTCAGACTTTCAGAAAAAGGCAAATCCTCCCAAGCCCATGAGCTTGATAGAAACGTTCTGGTGAGCTGTCCAGTAGAAAACTCCTTTGCCTCAGGTAAGCACCTTTTCTGGAGAGACTGGGAAGGACTAAAGAAAGTGTTTAGGCCAGGGCTGCTTCCAACTTCTTTTTTGATAGATGTGGTTGAATATTTTGCAAATGATGGACTACCATAAAAACTGTGCTGCAATGAGAGGTTAATCCTGTCCTCTGTGGCTTTATGGTTCTCCAGGCAGCCTCTCTGTGCAGGATGTGGTGGGCTTTTTTCTGTCTGACTGCAATGTTCATCTCCACTTTCCTGAGTACTGCAACCTTCATCCTGCTCAGCTGATGAAGTAACCAGTCCCAGTGATTGCTGCCAAGGAGGGGTGGGTGTAAGGGTGCAGTCTTTGTGTTGTGATCTATGACGGAAACAAAAACAACTACCATGAAATGTCAAAATAGGATTTTTTTTTTTGCATATATTGTAGCAACACCACCATCCAAAAGTTTACTAGTCAATATTAAGAGCTTGAAGGAATTTAAGTTTTACTTTGACTTCCTGAGTCATTTATTTTTTATTTGCAATCCCTACAGGTTTTCCTGGACACAAAACACAGAGAATTGACACATACAGTACTGCTCAAAAGTTTGGGATGACTTGGAAATTCTCTTGTTTTCAATGGAAACAGGAAACAGGAAATATGGCAAATGAACAGGACATGCTGACAATGTCAGAGTTAGAATTAATGATTTTAATGGAAATTATGAATGTGTTCTTCAAAGGTTGCCTTCATTTAAAAAACAAAATTTTTTGCAGCATTTACAGCCTGTTAGACCTTAGGCATTTTAGCTGTCAGTTTTTCAAGGTAATCTGATGAGATTTCACCCCATGCTTCCTGGAGCATTTCCTACAAGATGGACTGGCTTGATGGAGTCTTCCTCCATACCATTTGGTGAAGTTGCTCCCACAACAGCTCAATAGGGTTCATATCTGGAGACTGTGCTGGCCACGTCATTACAGTCAGAATTCTGGCTGACTAGTCATTTATTTATACAATTGTCTCAGCTGATGCCAACTGATGATCTGTGAGGCATCTTTGTCTACACACTCAGATATATGTCTTCTTGCACAGTTGTGCATCAGGGCCTCCCACTACTTTTTCTGTCCTTGTTAGAGCCAGTTCGTGTTGAGCACTGAAGGGAGTAGTTAACAACATGGTAGGAGATTTTAATTTTCCTCACAATTTCTCACATTGAATAACATTCCTTTTTAAGCACAACAATAGACTGACGGGTCTCTAAAGAAAGCTCTTTCTTTCTTTCTTTCTGGCCATTTTGAGCCAAACATCTGCTGATGCTTCAGATACTATACTACCCTAAAGAATGCCATGCTCCTTTTTTGCTCCCTTATTGGTAAAGTGGTTTTCAGCTGGTTTTAGGCACAATTGCAAAATGTTTTTTTTAATGATCGATTAAGCCTTATAAAATGATTAACTCAGATTAGCAGCCATACCAGGACACTGACTGGCAGAACTGACAGTTGCTGATAACGGGGCTCTATGCAAAAATGTTGATCATTCTTTAAAAATCATCTGATTAATTTTAATTGTTAGTGAAATGGATAAAATTCTTTGTGAAATGGATTAAACTGTGACTTGCGTATAAATGTTTGGAAAACAATGAAATTTGCAAGTGATTCCTTAATTTCATTACCTT
Organism: Etroplus canarensis; assembly: GCA_015106775.1. NCBI lineage: Eukaryota > Metazoa > Chordata > Actinopteri > Cichliformes > Cichlidae > Etroplus > Etroplus canarensis. The sequence goes on along the minus strand of VUQH01038362.1, from coordinate 1,720 downwards.
TGTACGGGCTGGGACAGAAGACCAGAGGCAGGCAGTGTGTCATTGCCAAAGCTGCTGGCTGGAGCACCATCAGGAATGAGAAGCAGGGCTTTTGCTGCAAGTCTGGAGGTTTTTCTTGGATCAGCAGACCCCAGCTCAGATTCAGAAGTTTTCTGAAGAAGACTCTGATAATAACTCAGTACTGTGCAACCTCTCAGTCCTGTAGCATTGGGAAGTATCATCTGAGTGGCAACAAATTGGACTGCATTTTTACTGTTGGGGACATTCAGAACAGGTCCTCCAAACCAAGGTCCACTTTCTGTTTCCATTACCTAAACAGAACAAATGATACAAAGCACAGTTAACATCAAGCAACCTAAAAATACATTACATTTAATAGAATGCATTTTGGATATACTAATGCTTGTATCATTTTTTCATTACTATTCAAGTGAGAGACTGAAATCATACAATTTGTTTTTGAATCCAATATGAAAACACAAATAAAGTATTATTTTTTGTACTTTTGATTTTATCCTCAGAGAAACAAGCCTATTTTTCAATGCCATTTAATCAATTCATTTTCATGGCTAGGAAGTCACTGATTTCTTTGTGTGTTACACTTTATAAATTCACTGTCCAACTGTGCAAAACAAAAATAATACAGTGTGTATATTTACTTGACTATTTACTGTAACATAAATTTGATCTGTCTTTCACTCTATGTAATATTTGTGGATGCCTAGTACAACAGTTACAAATTTACCTTGAGACCAAAGATGAAATGTCTGCCAATGAAACAGTCCTCAACAGCCTTCACCAGTAATGTTAGTCTTGTTGATGGATCAATATTGTTGATGGTTCCATCCGAGTTTTCCACCAATCTACAAAAGTTACACAACAAACAGCTAGACACTTAACAAGCAAATAGGTCACATTTAACACTGATAAAATACAGATGACTCTGCCATTAAAAACAGAAGAGGTTCTATTTCACAAAAAAAAATCATGTATATAAACTCACTGACCACTGCATGTGGTATGCCTGTGAAACCAGTACAACAGCTCTGCATACCATTTCAAAGTGTTGCAGTCACACTATGACACTACTTTTATTTGCAAGATCTTATCATATTTTAACATCAGTTTCTGCCCCCAATACATATCCACTATATTTATTCACAACATATATTTATTCATATCCACTTTGATTATCCACATTTTCATTCAGTCATTTTTATATTTCATTTGTGTATATTTTATTGTGTAAAACTGCAACAATAACTGCAATAATAACAGATTAATAACTATGCAAGCTGTATAAACCAGCCACAGGGGCCCACAAGCCAGTGTAGTCCTAGTGCCGGTCCCAAGCCCAGGTAAATGGTGAGGGTTGCGTCAGGAAGGGCATCCGGCGTAAAAACTGTGCCAAATCAAATATGCGGATTCATAACACGACTTCCATACCGGATCGGTCGCGGCCCGGGTTAACAACGACCGCCTCCGGTGCCGTTAGCCAACAGGGTGCCGGTGGAAACTACGCTACTGTTGGCCGAAGACCAAGGAAGGGGAGAGGGGGAAAGCATGTTAGGAGGCAGAGAGAGAGAAGGAAAGGTAGGAGGGTGGAGTAGGGACTTTAAATGTTGGGACTATGACTGGTAAAGGGAGAGAGTTGGCTGATATGATGGAGAGAAGGAAGGTAGATATATTGTGTGTGCAAGAAACCAGATGGAGGGGAAGC
>VUQH01038359.1:0-11191 GCA_015106775.1 Etroplus canarensis | reverse complement strand
TGAAGGTAACTGTGGTCCCAGTGGTAACTGGAGCACTAGGTGCAGTGACTCCCAAGCTAGGCGAGTGGCTCCGGCAGATCCCAGGTACAACATCCGAGATCTCTGTCCAGAAGAGCGCAGTCCTAGGAACAGCTAAGATACTGCGCAGGACCCTCAAGCTCCCAGGCCTCTGGTAGAGGACCCGAGCTTGAAGGATAGACCGCCAGCAGGGGCGAGAGGGGATTTTTTAAATATATATATATATATGTATACAAATTCCTAAACATAATCAGTGCCTGCCTATTAAAAAAGGAGCAGAACAAACTAAGAAAAATGCGAGGCACCAAAATGTAATCTATGCAGTCCTTTCAACAATCACATTTGCATCTTTAAAATGAAAAATATTAGATTGTTTCCTTTAGATCGATCTTCTTGTGCATGTAGAAAATGAAAAAAGATTATTATTCCTGTCCCAGATGAGGTCAGGATGTATAAATTAATAAGGTACCTATGAATCCCTGCACATCCTTCAGATAGGTCATGATATTTAAACATTTAGGCATAGACACCTAAAAATGGCAGATGCAGGGGTATTTCCAGTAGTTTTTATATGTGGTACTAAAATCCGTGTAAATCGGTGCAGAAAATGCTGGGCAGGATTTTCAGGCTATGCAACCCTGTGTTGTATTACAGATTTATTAAGTAAAAAATAGTGCTGCACAGGAGTTTAAACATAATTTTGTATTTGATAATAGTTGAAAAATTTGAAAAAAATGTATTTAGACTATTTGCTTCAGTAAAAGTTATAATCGTACTGAAGCTGCTTAATAGTGCAGAATCTGTAAAAGAATATTTAAAATATCTAACATGAATATACTCCTTACGTAGAATGTACCCTTTCAGAATCATATACATGATATCAGTAGATCATAATTATTGATTCATTCATGAATATATTACTTTAATGATGCAGTTATCAATTTTAATTGCTTATATATTGCCAGGTAGCTTCCTCTATAATAATGTAATTTATCTGCAAATGAACAGGTAAGTAAAGCTTTAGAAATGATTGGTATAGAGTATAAAGTATATTATTTGCATCCAAAGTCTAGTGGAGACAATGGTATGTTGCAGACAGCAACATACCATAGAAATAATGAAATACAGTAAAAGTACTTTAAAACTGCATTTTAGTGAAGTGTTTAAGTACTAGGTTACATTGCTGCTCGTTCTACCCATACTCTCATGCAGTGGTTTTAGACTGTGGTCCAATGACACTGGTGGGGTGGGGGCAATCATATTTCAGGGGTCCACTGCCACCCCCCACCCCCAACATAGACCTGGTCAGATGGGAGGGTTTTTCCTGTGTCCGTACTTTAATTATTACTAGTTTAGTGAGTTAAAACTAACGTTAAAAATGCAGTGTAATTTTCAAGTTAAAAAATTCCACTTGCCTTAAATGCACTGCTTAATATGTTTTCTAGTTTATTGAATCTGCGTAAAAATAACACTTTGCTGCTTATGTGTGCTGCGGGTTTTGTGCTGATTTTGTTACTGGACCGGTAACCAAGCAGTGAGTTACTGTTCACTATTAACAGATTGTCTGCTGTGACCCCTGGATAGAGCCAGAGTTTGTCTTTACAGTTAACTAAGCTGACTCGTAGCTCCAGCAATAAATTTCTTTCATTTTACATAAAAGTTGTTCTCAAACTCTTGGCAAGAATTCAAAGGAATTTATTTCTCAAGACGTCAAACTTTTCATCTAACTTTAAAGCCAATACATAACGTTTTTATTGAGCCAAAGGAATGAGAATGAATGCACAAAACTAGGCTTGTTTTTAACTGAAAATTGCTTCAGAGTAGGCTGTCAAATTTCATAATACAACTTTTCTGAACTCTGACTCATCATTTCATAAATTTCACTTTCACTTGTTTTCTTAATTTTCTCAACTCACCAGCTTTGCCTAATTCTCTCTATGCCCACTCACTTCCCCACACATCAAGTCCCAGAGACATTATTGGAGTGACTGTCCAAGTGCCTTTATCTTCTCTAGTGAGTGCTTTTGGAGAGATAACTGTACAGTGTGTTTTATCAACCCAGAGCACATGCAGAAACAAAAATCACAAGACATGGCCTGCTTTTAGTTGACTGAGCCCACAGCCAAGCCAGCGTCTCTGAGGATCCAGCAGGTTCCTCTTCTGATTGTGACACAGTACTTTAAAAGAGCAGAATGCAACAGTTAAAGTGATTTGTAATCAGAAAGACTCTAACTTATATATCCATGCGTTTATAGTGTAAAATTACTCTAGGATAATAATCACTGTGTTTTTGTTCCCTTACAAAACGATATTGATATCTACAGTGTTAGTGAGTCCCTTTCTATATGAAGTACCACAGACTTCAATACTAGCGTTTGTGTTTCTGTTAACTGTACCACTATGCAGAATAGCTGTCCTTTGTTGGTAGTATCATCCATTACTTTTGTGGCATACAAACTTATCGTCTAATTCCTAAATCTTATTCAACTCAATTACATTTATAACTCCTAATTATACACAAACTTCTGGACGGAAAATACTTGTGGGTGCTATTGTTGAAGACTCCATTTTGTTTCCTGATGGCTACTGCAGGTTCACCGACACATTTGGAAAGAGAAGAGGGTCAGGATGGGTTTTCAATTGTTGCAATCTGCATTACCACCACTAGATGTCACTAAATAACACAAACGGCTGAATATAAATTTCATAGTCCCTCTCACCATGGAGGGTTGCATCAGGAAGGGCATCCGGTGTAAAACCTTTGCCAAATTACCAATGCGGATTAGTCCGTTGTGGTGACCCCTTGGTGGAGAATACAAGGGAGCAGCCGAAAGGCACCAGGTTGTTGGATCACATTTGCAGTTACCTGAATGTAATTAGACATATCCTATTAAAATTAAGACTACACTGTCTGAATGAAGCGCTGAGTAGATCTGAAATAATACCAGACAAAAATAAGAACAGTCTGAAACTGCATACTCCTGCCAACACTGAACAGTTCCTAGATTTCTCTGTTTTTTGAAGGTAGAATATTTCTGTCTTTATTTTTGATATATTTGGATTCTTTGATGATGAAAGCAGGTCCTTAGAACCTACACGATATCATTATCGGTTAAAAAAAATCTTTAAAAAAAAGAAAATCTGATAATGGTGGAACTTATATGGATCAGAAGGTTTATATGCTACACATAATACACACACACACACACACACACACACATATATAAATATATATATATATGTATAACAAGCGATTATATAAAAATTTTAATCAGATTAATCGCAGGCTGCTGTGGATTAATTTAGATGAATCACAAATAATGTTCCCTCTAAGCTGTGTGTTTGCATGTGCACTGCATAGATTTGCTGCGCCGTAGGACGCAGGAGCAGTGCGCGATTGCACAAGCGCGCAGCTTTTAGGGAACGTTGATCACAAATAATACCCATTCATTCTTAATTGTGTTTCATTTTATCGGAGCAAATGATGTTATTATATACACTTAACATGTGTTTTATTTACACTAAAGAACACATATGGTGTCCTGAGTGCAAAATCTAAATTTAAAAAATGAAACATACATATTGTCAGAGGTACACTTCCTGAGGTCCCGACGTTCCATGAGGGTGGTTTGGTAAGCTGGGCTTCACAGTCACCAAAGTACCAAAGTAGAGGAATTCCTGACTTAAGTATGCTTTGCGCTGATGTAGTACTTTAAGCTGGATGGGCTTCGATGACACAAAAACTCTTTCCTGGAGATTTTGCAAATTATTTTATGTCAGTCAATTGTTCTGTCTTAGTTTTTTTGCACTCAAACTTCCCATCGAAAGGGCCAGTATGATCCATCTTGATCGAGTTGGTTCTGCTTCCAGATAGCAGTGGAGCACCAATCCGGGCCAATGAGCAGAATTGTGGGATTTTTGAGTCATTGTGCACATCACATCTGTTAAAAATTATAATCAAATTAACCATGCAAATTAATTAATCTGGATTCATCCATTAATTTTGAAAGACCTAATGACCTAACATATATATAAAGCCATTCAATTTACATTTTCTCTGCAGTGAGTTGGTATTGGTTACAAGTCTCTACAGTCCCATATCTTCTTATGTGTACACACCTTAATTTTGTGTGATTTTAATCAGATTTTTATTAGTTCTTTTGGACCTGTATTTCCTGGTTAAAACCCTTAAAGAAATACCACATCCAGATCCACATCAACTCTGAAAGTTCTTTCAAGAAATCCCATCACTGACATCATTTTCATGCCAGTTACTTTTTGCCCGATACTGCTAACAAGCAAACTGAACCAAAGACATAACCTCCTAGGCAGAGTTACTGTAAGGGGGGAAAAAGGTATACACTATACAAAAAATATACAAAACATGAGTTATAATTAAAGTATAGTGACAACAGTTTTACTTAAAAGCACAGTTGCAGTAAAAACACGTTTGGCACAATAGAATTTGCACAGTTTTTACACTGGATGCACTTACTGACGGAACCCTCCCATGGTGGGAGGGGCTTATGTCCCACCTGGACTCCAACTGGGGATCTTATGTTTGCCAGGCAAATATGTAAACCACCCTACATAGACACTGAAAATGCATTTACGGTACAAAATGTAATTCACCTTAATGGTTGCACTTATTGGAAGAATTTATCATTTGGAGGCTATGAATTTATTGGCAAATCTTTTACTAGTTGTTGAGTGTGACATGAAGGGGTGGACAGTGACATGATCATTTACTTCTTTGTCTTTTAGCTCCTCCTGTTAGTTGTCACCACAGCAGATTGTCTGCCTCCATTCCATCCACACCAACGCTCTGCATGTCCTCCTTCACTACATCCATCAATCTTCTCTGTGGTCTTCCTCTTCTCCTCCTGCCTGGCAGCTCCATCTTCAGCATCCTTTGTCTTTGTATCCACTACCCCTCCTCTGAACATGTCCAAACCATCTTAGCCTTGCCTCTCTGACCTTGTCTCCAAACTGCTCAACCTGAGCTGTCCCTCTGATGGACTCATTTCTAATCCTGACCATCCTGGTCACTCCCAGTGAAACTCTCAACATCTTCAACTCTGTTGCTTTGGAAGGTTGATCTCAGGCATATAAATGCGTCTGCCTTTACTAATTCTTCTCCTAGCATCTTTACCATTTAACCTGCCTTCCTCTCATTCACACATATATTCTGTCTCAGCTTTATTGACTTTCATTCCTCTTCTCTCCAGTGCATACCTCCAAAGCACCCCTGACTCTCGTCTCCACCTACTCCACCCTGCCTGTACTCTCTTCATCACCTTTCTTCATCACCTTCTTCGCTTCTGTTGTGCACTGTCCATCGCTTTACCTCTGCTTCTTTACACGATCATTTACTGAGACTAACCTTTTATATGCACCTTAAGAATGGCATTTATCTGAAATAATTTTTCCATAGATGTGCTACGGTGAGTTTAAATTTAATAGGTAAAGGGGCATGATAAAAAAGAAAGAAAAGAAGATCTTTAATGTTAAGCCAAATCCAAATAAATAATAATAATAATTAAAAAAACAGAACTGACAACTCAAAGGGGAAAGACTGCACCAGAACTAAACAAAGAAATAATTGAGAATCAAGACACAGCTGAAACCAATGCGCGTTGGGCAGAAAATCAAAAAGGTCGGAAAAGACAAAGCAGAACAAAACATGACCCACAAGGGAAAATATCTTACACAATAAAAGCAAGAATGATTAAAAGAGACTTGGAACGCACACAAAGACGAACTGAGGAGAGCACAGACAGTGAGGCAAAGATGGCACAGGGACAAAGGAAGACTCAGAACACACAAGGGAAGATCCAAATAACAAGTAAGTAACCCAATATTGAGCATAACAAGAATGTCATGAAACACAAAATATTCTAAAGGCAAGGGAGCCTCAAAGCAAACCACATTAGTCATTGAATATTGACTATGCTGTGGACTCTCGCTCATAGTGCAGGACCACAGTAGCACTTTCAGCTGCAACGGTTTTCAAGTGTAACGACGGGTGTGTGTGAGCATGTGTCAGAGCGGGTATTCGCATGAGCAGATGCTCTTTGAACTGACAACCACGTCACTTTTTCCACATTCTGTTCACTGGATCCATTTAAGTGGAAGATCCAGCATCACCCTGCCCTGTAAAGGTGAGCACTCTGCTAAGTACAAGATACAGAACACACACACGTGCACACAAATAAACTTGGCAGGGACATTTAAAGACATTTTTCACTCTATTGCTGCAAGTGGTGTGACAAATTCTGGATAAGAAAATCCTCCATTTTTCATTCAGATTTTTCCTAATTTTTTTATCTTATCTCCTCTAATCCAGTTTCATTATTACTTTTTTTTCTAGTATGCAGCAATCAGGGCTGCAACTCATACATTGACTTCATTGATACTTTTATTGATTAAAAACAGTACCATATGTTTAGTCCAAATGTCTGATGGATCTGTTTATAAATACTTCTGCTTTCTGCTTGCATAAAAAAATACTGTCCACGGATCAGCTCGTTCAGATAAACAGCACAGCTCTCAGTGCAGAGATACTTGTAACCCTCTGAGGTTTTAAATTTCGTCATACAGTCCACTCCATAAGTATTGGAACAGCAAGCTGAGTTCGGTTGTTATTGCTTTGCACTGACATTTGCCTGTGAAATCAAAAGAAGAATATGAGAAGAGAGATCCGAGTTTCAGCTTTAATTCCCTGATATTTGCATGTAAATGTAGAACGTAACACATTTTGTATCAAGCTGCTCAGTTTTACAAGTGAGCAAAGGAAAGTTTTAAGTTAAATTAAAGTAAAAAATGCTTAATATTTGTTTGCATATCCCTTGCTTGGAATAACTGCATCAAGCCTCCGACCGATAAGCTAATGTTTTGTTGGGTTTCTCTCTTCATTCTTCTCCTCAGGAGGTGAAATGCGTGGCCAGTATAAAACCTTCCATTCTTTTACTTCAGATGAAGTTCCTTGTTGAGGTGGCAGTGTGTCCATAAAGTGTGTCCATAAAGTGTGTCTATAAAGTGTGTTCATTAACACTCCATAAACTGGCTGCCATTATGTTTCTGTGGACATCTGTGTTATTCTGCTGCTGCTACCATCATAAATTACATCATCAATGAAAAAGCTCAAGCCATAACCCAACCTCCACCATGCTTCACAGCTGATCTGGAGTATTTAGGACCATAAGCAGATCTCTTCTTTTCTTTTCTTTTTCACTTTGGTATAGGTTCATCTTTGTCTGATCAGCCCATAAAACTTTGTGGCTCATCTTTGTACGTTTTTGCAAATTCCACTCTGGGTTTTTAATTTTTACCACTAATGAGTGTGTTTGTATGGCCTCCGCATTTGTTGTTCTCTGGAGTCGTAATAGTGCCGTTCCCGATCAAAACGGCAGAAAACGGCGTGAAACGGCACTTGATGCTGGTGATGGAGGTGCCAGACATCCCTTCTTCCCTTGGCCTTTCCCTTCTCGTCCTGACTTTCCTCATCGTGGCATTGTGGAGATCTGTTGTGTTCAGGATCGCGATCAGATTGTTAATGGTCGGGATTGAAAACAGTTCTTATTTATAGGGGAAATCCAAACGGCAAAGCACTGTTAGTTAATCGGCAACTGAACGGCATGTGTTTTGATTGACTGGGAGCGTGCCGGCAGTTAACCGGCAATTACTCGGCAATGTTCCTGATTTGTGTTAACATAGCGGCAATTAAGACGCCAACACATCGGCAGTGCTCGGGAGGTAAAGCGGTAGCGAGCGGGAGCACGGGAATAAAACGGCGCACAACGGGAAAAATTTTAGGTGCCATTTTGTTGCCAACAGCAAACGATATCAACTGCTGTGTTCCCGTTGCAATTATGCCATTTCTTGCCGATTATTGGCGTTTCCTTTACCAGTTCCCTGCAGACTGCTCAGGATTTTAGCTGTTTCCAGTTTTATTAAAACGGCATCGATCGGCACCAGCGGAATGTGGATCTAAGTCTCCTTCAAACAGCTGACTGGAATATATCTACCTATGTTCTGTGGAGCTTGTTCATAATGTTACAGGCTGCTGTTCTCAGGGTTTTCTTTACTGCGCTCGCCATTTGTCATCAGTTGTTGGTTTCCTTGGACAACCAGTTTGATGCCTGCTGCTAAGTACACTAGTGGTTTCCTTTTTTTTTCAGGACATCCCACATTGTCACACTGGCTATGCCCACTTTTCTGATATACCTCTAATGGATTCTGCTCCTTTTCTCAGCTTCAGAATGGCATGTTTTTCTCCCATAGCCAGTTCTCCGGTCTCCATGTTGGTCTACCTGTCTGAACTACAAACGCAGTCTTCACAGGCGCAAACCTGAAACTGAGAGTAGACACCCAATGATTTACCAATCAATTTTTTATGACACGCCTGGGTAATATAAAACACATGTTCCTTGCCATGTTCCAATATTCACGCTACCTTGAAAAACTGAGTTCAATACAAAATGTGTTATGTTCTGTGTTGTTTCACACATCTAAATATACACACCTGGGAATAAAACCTGAAACCTCTGATCTTTCTTCTCATTCTCATCTCTGGATCTCACACAGAAGAGAAAGCACACCAATTAAAAGTTCACATTACAGAATAGTCAGCTCTTACGGGCATCATACACAGCCAAATGTTTGAAACAGAGGATTTAGGGGAGCCTGTGTGTGTGTGCAGCAGGCATGGATGCTAAGCATGCACTGATTAGCAGTGTACCGTGTGTGACTGCTGAAACGTGTATGTGAAGCCGCCTTTGGCTCATCAGTTAAAGAGTAAGATTTTATTCAGTAAGAATGCATTAGGCAGTTCAAGTAAAAGTTCAGGGGTCAGTAGGTATTCATTCTGAGTAAATCCATCATTTATGCCACAGCACAACCGAAAGTATCTACAGTAATAGCCTGCGTGCTGGTGCTTCCATGCTCAGTTTTAAAGTACAGTACATGCAGCCCATTCTAGCAGGCTGACTTTGGGATCATTTAATGAATTTTCTTTCAGCACCGCAGTGGCCAATTTCCCTAAAACCTATGAAGTGCCCTTCAGTCAAACTAGAGCAGCCTGTACATTCACATATTATTGCATCATTGTTAAGTTCACTTGAGTTCTGTTTTGACAATGGCCTGCGGGAAAATCTTACGAATGTGGCAGCAGAATCCCCATGATGACACCCAAAAAGAGTCTCTTTTTATTCTCATAGTACATTACACCAACTTACTCACTGTCTGCAAACTTAACCCTAGCCCTCCACCAGCTATAACTGCTTAAACCCAACCTTGACCTTGAAGTCTTCATACTACAATTAGCTGGCTTTTTATCCTTAATATTTAACTGGGTGTTCCCATGCGATTGTGTGAGTGTAATTACTGCATGTTCATATGCAAATAGAAATAACATAGAGAAAAGTATATAAGGAGTGAGAGAGAAAAAGAGATCAGCACATCGTGGGGCCTTGGACACATAAACCACCTGGTTAAAATACTCATAAGTGTTAACAAGCCTGAGGCCATGGTGTGATTTACTAGGGAGGGATGCAGGGGATTTCCCTCTTCTGGTCTACATACATATCTTTGCCTCTCCTAAATTATTTTTATCCCTGGTGGTGACAATATTTGCAAACCCCCCACCACCACCACCACATCTCCCCATTACCAGTTTTCAGCTCTGCGATTTGAAAGGAGCCGGTCGTGTAAAATCAGAAATGGGCTTTCACTGTTGGCACCCCCTGCGGCAATGGAGATGACGCCCATCCCAAATCTTTCTCGATCCATGCATGGCTTTTCAGCGTGCCACAGAGGACCAATGACTGAAAACTGCTGTTAGCTGAATTAAGTTCAAATGAAAAGGCTTCAGAGCAGAAGATTGTCAGATTTTACAAGAATGTCACAAAAAATCCCAGAAATATTAGTACTGAATGTCAAAGACATGCCTGATCAGCTACACTAGAACTCCCTATGAAAGTAAAGTCTTCTTATTTCACTTGTTAAATTGCAGTTTTGCTCTGTTGTTAATATTGGTGACTTCCTGTCACCCTTGAGGCAGCTGCTATGACTGGTCAATGCAACCCCAGCCTGACCAAATAAAAAGACATATACTGACTTTGTTCACATTTTTCTCACAAAGTCCAAAAGCCTGCTGTTCATCTCTGTAAATGGACCAGGGGTTCCTTCCATCCCTCGCAGAGATGTGGGTAAAAGAAGGGCGACATGCCACAGATGAGCACCCCACATCAAGAGACATCAGAAAATCTGTTTTTGACAATGGAAATAAATATTCAATACACTAACAGGCTATACTACAAAGCAAGATTTGGGCCTGAAGTGAGGTAACTTAAGGTTTAACCTTATTGCAGCAACCAAAATCTGGTGTTGATAATGGGAGAGTCAAACTGATGTGGAAAGCCTTCTCCAGGACATCCCAGAGGATCTCAATGGGGTTAAGGTCTGGACTTGTTGCTGGCTAACCCATGTGTGAAAAAGATGTTTTATGCTCCCTGAACCACTTTTCCACAGTTTGAGCTTGAGCAGACATATATTTTGGGCTCATGATGTTGATGTATCCAGTAGTGATGTGTCTGTCGCAACCGAGCCGGTACAAAGAGCCGGCTCTTTGATTTTATTGATGGGAGCTGGCTAATTGTTGTTTTGAAATTAATATGAGGCAGAATGATATAAAAAAAAAATCTCCAGCTACGAGTGTTAAATGTATTCACGAACTAAATATCACGTGTATTCTGTGAAGCCAATCACGTGAGGGTAGACAAGGATCATACCACCAAGCAGAGCAGAGGGCAGGAGTGCAGAAAAGGAGAGTGAGGGCTACGGTACACTGTGTGAATTCTTGAAACATTCATTCATTCATTCATTATCTTCCGCTTATCCAGATCAGGGTCGCGGGGGGTGCTGGAGCCCATTCCAGCTGTCATTGGGCGTAGGGCGGGGTACACTCTGGACAGGTCGCCAGCCAATCGCAGAGCCAACACAGAGAGACAAACAACCATTCACACACACATTCACACCTATGGTCAATTTAGAATTGCCAATTAACCTAAGCCCCTTTGCATGTCTTTGGACTGTGGGAGGAAGCCGGAGGACCCGGAGAGAACCCACGCAAGCACGGGGAGAACATGCAAACTCCACACAGAAGGGCCTAAGG
>VUQH01038358.1:5423-19921 GCA_015106775.1 Etroplus canarensis | reverse complement strand
CTGGTGGTGGCAGAACTGAAGATGTTGAGATTTTCCCTGGGAGTGACCAGGATGGACAGGATTAGGAATGAGTACATCAGAGGGACAGCTCATGTTGAGAAGCTTGGAGAAAAAGTCAGAGAGGCAAGGTTGAGATGGTTTGGACATGTTCAGAGGAGGGATAGTGGATATATTGGACAAAGGATGTTGACGATGGAGCTGCCAGGCAGGAGGAGAAGATGAAGACTACAGAGAAGATTCATGGATGTAGTGAAGGAGGACATGCAGAGGGTTGGTGTGAGGGAAGAGGATGTAAGGGATAGGGTGAGATGGAGGCAGATGATCAGCTGTGGTGACCCCTAACGGAAGCAGCCGAAAGAAAGAAAGAAAGAAGAAGAAGAACAGTATCCCGACGGTGCACCTTTAAGTCTAAAACATCATACAATATATGGACAAAGGTATTTGGTCACACCTCTTAATTATTGAAGTCAGGTGTTTCATTCTGTCTCATTGTCACAGATGTATTAAATCAAGCACTTACAATCTGCTTTTACAAACATTTGCGAAAGAATGGGTCATTCTAAAGAGCTCAATGAATTCCAGCATGGTACTGTAATAGGATGCCACCACTGCAGCAAGTCAGTTTGTGAAATTTCTTCACACCTGAATATTTCATAATCAACTGTAAGTGGTATTACTGTAAAGTGGAAGTTATCAGTAACCACAGTTACTCAGCCACAAAGTGGCACGTAATGTAAAGTTACAGAGCGGGAACTTAAGCCAACACTCTACCAATTCAATAAGTGCAGAGTTCGAAACCTATGAAATTAATATCAGCTCAAAAACTGTGCACAGGGAGCTTCATGGCATGGGTTTTTATGGCTGAGCAGCTGCATGCAAGCCTTACATCACCAAGCACAATGCAAGGGTCCGATGGATGGGTATAAAACAAAGAACTGTTTGGCTTTGGAGCAGTGGAAAGGTGTTCTGTGGAATGAGGAATCTTTCTTCTCAATTTGGAATTCTGATGGATGAGACTGTATTGGGAAAATGCCAGGATAATGTTATCTGCCTGACTGCACTGTGCTAACTGTAAAGTTTGGTGGAGGAGGGATAATGCTATGGGGTAGATTTTTTGGAGTTGTCCTGGGCCCCTTAGTTCCAATGGAGGGAAATTTGAATGCTTCGGTTTACCAAGACATTTTAGACAATTCTATGCTTCAAACTTTGTGGGAACAGTCTGGGGAAGGCCCTTTTCTGTGCAGGAAGAGAGGTATATAAAGGTATGGCTGGATGACTCCAAAGTGGACTAACTTGACTAGCCTGCACGGAGCCCTGATCTCAACCCCTTCCAACATGTTTGGGATGAACTAGTACAGAGACTGTGAACCAGGCCCTATTAATCACCATCACTGCCTGAAGTCACAAATGCTCTGTTGGATGAATGGGCAAAAATTCCCCTTGACACAGTCCACAGTCTTGTAGAGAGCCTTCCCAGAAAAGTGGAAGCTCCAAAGGGGGTACCAAATCCCTATTAATGCCTATAGATTTAGAATGGGTTGTCATTAAAGCTCCTGTAGGTGTAACATGTAGGTGGACCAACACTTTTGTCCACTTGGTATATATTCCTTTTGAGCCCTCAAAAAGTTGCACATAGTTACCTTGAAGTCTACTTATGAGAGCCACTGGACTTTCTGGGGGATATAAAAAGGACAGAAATGGACTTTTACTCAACTCCTATGTATTTCTGAGAGTTTGCTGCACAGTATTCACTTTTCACTGAGTGTGGATTTAAGACCAAATCAAAACATGCCTTACAAATATTTGACCTTGGTTTGACTTATCAGTGTAACTTCCTCTTTTATTCCCTTGTACACCACAAACCATGACTACTAGTGTGTGTCACATCAACCAGCAAGCTCTACAAGCAAGGAGTTTGATAAAGACACTCAGACCCTGCGGTGTGTGTGTGTGTGTGTGTGTGTGTGTCTACATATGTTTGTGTGGCTGTAACTGGTGCTCTGGTGTGGCTGCCCAGTCTGGACGGCTTAGTGTTTCAGGAATGAATGGAATGTTGTTTTACACACACACACACACACACACACACACACACACACACACACACACACACACACACACACAGAGCCTTGTTTTAATGTGAGGCGTTTTACTTTCCATCCATTTTGGTTGTCAGCACCGACACTGTGGGAGTGGGTGGTTGTGGATGTTTGCAGGATTTTGGAGCGGGGGAGTGTCCAGCTGCATTTGGACTCTGAGGCAGCCATTGTTAAGTTAAAATATGGGTTTCTCACCATAAAAAAACCCCCAAAAAGCTCCAGAGCTCTGTGACGCTTGCAGATCATTTATGCCTCAACATGCAAAGGTATAATGGGGCTGCAGACAGTGTTTAACACATCCAGTTAGCCAGTCACTGCGATTAAAGAAGGGAGTTGTTTTTGAGAGATGGAGTTGAAGTGATTATTAAGACATGTTAATAGCTGTTTTCACTGGATTTGCCTCTGAGTTGTTCACTTACACAGAAGAACAAAAGATCATTTGTTGTTCACTCCTGAACAAGGGAGAGACGTACTTCTCTTCTCACTGTCATGCCGGTTTGTCTGCTCACGACTTCAAGTGTGGGTGGCAAAGAATGAGTTTACACAAAAGACACACACACACACACACACACACACACACACACACAGAGACACACACACACATATGCATGCACGCAGGGTTGAGAACTGGGAGCTGGAAGGAAGTGTTGAGTGTCGTAAAAATCAACGAGGCAAACTGGGATATCTGTGCATCTGCAACATCTTTGTGGTACTCTTTGTCCAAATCGAAACCCAGTCAAAGGGATTCACACACAAACATCCACAAAGGGAAATGTGCTAAACCTAATTTGAACATTTCCTCCCACACTGACACCACATATCTCCTCCCCCTCCTCCTGCTCCTTTTTTCTATGTGGCCTTTTCTGTCTTCCTCTGAGCTCCCCACACTGACTTCGGCAGCTTTTTGACATTCAGGCCGCACGGTTCACCCTGCGATGACCCCCTGGCACGCGCTCAGTGATAACCAGAGGGAGAATGGGGTTCGCCTACCCAATGGGCCCCGGGGACTCCCATCCCCAGAGAGTCAGAGAGACAGAGAGCACCAAGCCTTTTTCTCTCTGTCTGTGGAGAGGTTGCTGGGTTGTTGCACTAGACCGTCTTTCTCTAAATATTTAATGTGCGCTGCACTGCCTCCAAGAGTGAGATAAAGAGAGAATCACAGTGGTTGATATATTGATGAGCCACAGGGAGGGCAGAGGATTGGATGGAAGGAAACAGGAGGGGTGAGAAATGGAGGAATGAAAGGGTGGACAGAAGAAAGGGTGAGACAACCTTGCTTAGGGGCACACTGACGCTTGTACACTGTCCACAGCCAGATGTTTACCAGCAGCTATAGCATAGCTGATATTGTTTTCGTCTTGGGAGTTTGTCTGTGTGTAATTGTGGAAAAATGTCCTCCTGGAGATGACAGTGTAAACTATACTCAGAAATAGAGGTACGGTACAGTAAAAATCAATTTCTGTCCCTGCATGTGTAATTTACACAAATGTTTCCTTTTGAGACTAATTATTGGAGCTCATGCATACTTTTTAAAGGTTCAGATTTGCACGTATATGCTCCCAAGCTCCAAAACGTACATATTTGATTTATTTCTTTTAGATTTTTGTGTGCAGTATCAAGAGAATCTGAGTTCAGCCAAATGCAAAACCAAATCAGGTACAATATTAATTTTACTCTTATATTTCAAGGTTTTACAGCACATTTTAAGTAAATGAAAAGCATTTAATACATCCAGATAAGTTTCTTTTTGTATCTGTCTTGTATATCAGCAGTACGTCCGCACTGTTTGAACCTCCTTTGTTTGTGTGTCTGGTGATGCCTGGAGCAGATGTAAAACAGATAAAGCTTTAAGTTAAAAAAAGTCAATTTTCCAAGGGTTTGATTGAGTAATAATAAAAGATATTAATGTATTCCCAGTTTTGCACCTTCTCAGAAAGCTCCATCTTTGTAAAATTACTTTAAGGTACAAAATTGTTACCAGAGCTTCAAGACAGCCTTAAGGTGCGAACCACAAGATTACAAACATTTACCCCTTTTCAAGGGAAAATGGCCTTAGAGGGTACCATCTGAGTGGCAAGTCATTGTAATAGTACAATATGGTCTTTTTCTGAGGGTGTAATACAGCCATAGCCAGCATAAAAGATGGACGACACTCATTTGTTTGTGAAGTCCCATTCTGAAGCCTCGAGATGAGCGGTTTCATCATCACCATCTTGATGTTTTGAAATCAGATGTGACGAGCGAAGCGTGGCTCGAACTGTGAGATGACTTATCAATGAAGAGTGGTTAGCCAGCCAGCATACCCCTGATAATCCTTCTTTCTGAAACTTTGAAAAGGACTTACAAAATGGGCTTCATGGTTTATTCAGTAGGACCTGAAATGAGTGAATGCGCCAATAAACTCATCAAGAAATTGTTTATACAGGTCAGGGCAGAGGGCCTGTTCCCCACTGACTTCCGATATGCACCTTTGGCTGCTCCCTCGTATCCTCCCCAACAGGTCGCCACAGCAGCTTGATCTGAATTGGTAATTTGGCAGAGGTTTTATGCTGGATGCCCTTCCTGATGCAACCCACCCTGGTGAGAGGGGCTTGTGTTACCTCCTGGAATCAAACCAGGGAACTTTTGCTTGTAAGGGAAATGTGGAAGCCACGACACTGTGAGGACACTTCCCACTGACTTCTACAGAACAGTAAGTTATTTTTGCAACCACAGGTGGTCATCAAAAAGAATGCAGGTTTAAGGCACTTCCATTCTGGCTTGACTTTTGTCTTCATGCCCATCTTATCTCCTGTCTATGAATACAACAACAGTGTTTTTGAATACTTTGGCAGTGCTTTATATATAGTTTTTAAAGCTGAGTGTAGCTGAGATTTAGTTAAGGTTGTGTTTGAAGATGTGTGTGGTTGGAATCCAGATATTCAGGATTTATTTAACCTACAATGAATTTCTATAAATATTCTTGTTTAATTGTTTTTAAATATAACTTTTGGACCTTGATACATTCTGTTTATCTTTTCATTTATTTGTTAGGCCACCATGGAAGTTACGTTTTTGATTTGGTTTGTATGTTTGTGGTTAGCAGGATTGCTCAAAAAGTTAAAGACAGATTGGCGCGACAATCTCACAAGTGGTGGGACTTAGTCCACCTCAAAAGCAATTAACTTTTGGAGTTGATCTGGATCTGGATCCACTCAGTTTTTTTTTTTTTTTTGAAGGTTTCCTCAGCATTATGAGCTTGGGCTGCTCAGCTGTAGGTTCAGTAATGTGCAAAAGTCTTGTGCCACCCCTCAATTCTTCATATTTTGCTACAAAAATGGGAACTGAGTGCAATGCTTTATTGAAACATGCACAAACATGAGTGGGAATACAGAACAGAAGGCAAAAACTGAGTTTGTACAAGTCTAACCAGCTTGAAAGTCAATTTGTGTTATAACCACCTTTATTCTTCAACACAGCTTAAACTCTCTAAGGTAAGCTTTATTGTAATTTCATTAAGTAGTCTTCATGAATAGCTCTCCAGGCTTCTTGAAGGACATTCCAAAGCTCTATGTTGGATGTTGGGTGCCTTTATTCCCATTATCTATCAAGATAATCTCACACTGCTTCAATAATGTTGGGGTCCAAAGTTCATCCCGCGCTTTGTGGGACTCACCTTGCTGGTGCAAAAATACAGTTTTATGCCTGTCATACTGTGCAATGTTTGGCATTATTCATAACCAGCATATGTCAACATAGGAAAAATGTGGCGAACATGCAGCCATGCGTCGAATAAGTTATTGGTAAGTTTTGTATAAGTTAACAGCAGAGAAGCTCGCTGGTCCCCAAAAAATTTTGAGCATGCACAAAATTTCCGGTGTATGCCAGCGTATGGCTCATACGTCCTACATACGCAGGCCATAAGTTGTAGGTAAGTTGTGCCATCATTGACACACGTTCACAAACATTGCTTGTAAGGTCATCAGAAATCGAAATATGTTGAGATAACGTCTAGCATACCCAAAACTTATATCTAACCTATAAGTAACATGCTTTGAACCCATCTGTAATATTATAATGTGTAACACTGAAGGCGTGGCTTCTGGGAAAAAAGCAGACGGAACTATTAAAAGTGTAATGATGTGTTTTTATTGTGGTAACTACAGACATCACTGTAATTCAATAAACAACATTTCAATCAGACACACAACAAAAACTGTTGAGCAGGATGTAACCTCATCTGATCAGTTAATATAACCTGGCCAACATTTACATGATTTGAGCTGACCTTTACCCAAATTATCTGCTATATGTAAATTTGGTTATTATTACTGCTCAACATAAAAAAGTTCATTATACACCAATATATCCAATATAGTCTGTTTCAGCTATAAATAAATATAACAATTATTAGTTTTCCTAAGAGTAAACAAGTTACCAGGCCTTAAAAGGATATAGTTTATACTTTAAAAGTCTGTAATTGACAATATTTCATTATGGAAATGGAGGAGACTCCTTTAAACACAAGTAATCAAATGATTTATGGTGCAGCCATACTGAAAAGATGTTACTGACAGTCCAGAAATGTGAACAATGAATGCATGGAGTAAATACTTCATATTACAATACATAAAGGAGCTTGCATAACATGGCACATTTCACAGGGGTCCAGGAAGGTCAGTCTGAGTTTTGACGCTTCGCTGCTTGGATCCAGGCAGTCCTTTCTCTACGTTGGAGCCGGAAACAGATAGAAGGACACTTTGTGTCTGTAACTGTGGCTGCTGCAGGCAAATGCTGCACAATAGTGCAACATATTTAATTTCAGCAGAAAACTGTGCAATGCATTGAAGTAGCATTGCTAAATGTTTTTGTACCCACGTTAGCAAAAAGACGGGACCGGAAGCACACACTGCGCAGGTCACGTACCTTCTCTATTACTTCAGAGACTGTAAGCATTGCTTCTCGTACGGCACTTAGAGCCTGTGTTGTTTTGTGTTTGGACCTATTTCATGGACTCTTTAGCCACTCGCCTTTAGCTTCCCTTTGTAGTGATTGCTGATATTTCTTTGGCGCCTTTGTTAGCAACTGTTGCTGCTCACCCTAGTGTTGTTGCTTCACGCTTGTGTTTGCCAACCTTAGTTTTGTTTGATTCTTGTCCTTTCATGCGTTTAAAGCTAACCTCAGTTGCACTTGTTTTCCCTCTGTGTTATTAGTTAAAGCCTTCGTCAACTTGCTTTGTTGTGTACCTGTGTTTGAGTCCATAAATTAATAAGTTGTGAAATTATGACAGTTCTTTACCAGTTTTTCTTTGGCATGATGGTGATGTTGATACTGCCACGGTAATGTTGATACTGTGAATAGGCTACAACACGCTACGCATGTTGTTAATGCCGGCAACATGCTAAGCATTCTTCGGTATAAGTTATCCATAAGTTATCGAAACATTCTATATAAGTTACTGATATGTTATGTATACGTCCATAATTTAAAAAAAAACATCATAGTTCTGTGTATGCCAGCGTTTTAGAGAAATTTTGGTGCGTTGGCATACGCTGGATAAATTGTCAAGAGGTGACGGGGCTATAGATTCAACAAGAGGAATGGGAACAAATGATGTGTTTTTGTGACATGCTGCTAGTAACAAAGCACCTATAGTTACAATTTAAAATTGGTTCTTTGCTAGATTGTCTTTTATGTGCAGACATAACACTGGTTCAGCCCTTGTGTTTTGTGCCTTTTTAATAGTTGAATGATTCGCAGGTCAGTGTTAAGTGGCTCAACAAACAGAAATAACATTCTTTTGAAAATGGTCAGGTACAAGGACTGAACTGAAAACAAGTGTGTGTGTGTGTGTGTGTGTGTGCCATTATGTGTGTTGTTTAATTACATCCATCCACTTTTTGAACACTTATCCAACTTATGGTCACCCTGGACAGGTTGCCAGGCCATCACAGGGCCAGCATAGAGAAACAGACATGGACAGGCATGACGACTGTTTGACATCCATCCATCCATTCATCCACCCATCCATCCTCTTCCGCTTATCCAATTTCAGGGTCACGGGGGGCACTGGAACCTATCCCAGGACAAAAGGCAGGGTACACCCTGGACAGGTCACCAGTCTGTCGCAGAGCCAACTCAGAGACATGTGCAACCAATTATTCTCACATTCACTCCTTCAGTCAATTTAGAATCACCAATTAGAGCAAAAGACAATAGTCCAAATAGAAGAAGCGAAAGAACATTTAAAAACTACACACCACAAAGGCAACTTGAACTCCCAACTGCCTGGTCCTACAGAGCTAACTGCCTACACACTGAATTGCTTCTGTCACAAGTGATGGCTGTAGAGGTCCAGACACAGTAAGTTCACCATGCAGCAAATGAGACAGAATTAACAGATAAATGAATGTAAATTGGTTAGAAGTGTCATTCTGTTTTTAAAAACAGGCTCTTTGTAGTAGACTGTGTACACAGAGAGGCCATTGTGTGGCCTTTTGTCCACAAACTTTCAGCAAAAATGACTTGTTGGTCATATGTAGTACTATAACACTGCAATAATCCTGCCAGTACTTCATCCTTTGTCTGGCTTAACCTCTGTTGTACGTAGAAACAATGTCAACATTCGTTGACATCCATCCATCAATACTGTAATTTTTGCCGCCATGCTGCCAACACTTTTGACCTGGGAAATAACTTCTCTGTCTCAGCCATGTTTGCTGGGTACAATTTTTTAACCTCGTTTTAGGAAAAAGTATTGTAGTGTATTTTTTAATTAGATTTGACTAGCATTTTAACAGTCTTTATGTCCCAGAGATCATTGAAATCTCTTCATTCATTCATTTAGACAGGAGCTTCAAAATAACTGTCCAAAGCATTGTTTAAGATTGTTTAAGATTCTGCACTAATTTCTAAGCCAAAAATGAAGCAGATTAGCTGTATTCACCATGTTAACTTTTTTGTCAGATAAAGTCAGATTCCTTTGAGTTGTGTCCTGTCAGTGAAGCCGCATTCAGTGGATGTGATGGACTCCCCAAAGGCTTGTTCAAATAAGTCATCTCCATCAAGCTGATCTTCTATTTTAAAGAAATTGTTTGTATTAAATTTGACAGAAATTCAAAATAGAAGTCTCTTCACTTATGGAAGTGAACCTCACTGGCCACTTTTCTCTGTATATAGGTCACTTATGTTGTGAAGTGCTGCCAGTTAATTAGAAACATGTACAAGCTTGTTGGGCCTGATTATATTTACATTAGACAAGAGCTGACAGCTCACAAAGAGAGACAAGCAGCACAGCTCAACTCTCTAAGACCTTCTAATCACATGGAGATCACACTGCTCTTATTGTATAACACTCGACTTGCCCAGTATTCATTTTTACCAGCCCCAGGCCATCACTTATGTTTAACACCGATTTTAACTGAATTTCTTCAAGTTGTGAATATTTTGAAGCATTGTCACAACTCTATATGGCAGTTATTATTAACCTTTTGCACCAGAGGAGGAAATGTGACCTTTTGTGAGGAATAAATTTGATCTCTCCTTACTTGAACAGCTATGGAAGCTGTCAAAACTGCAGCTGATGGACCCGATCCATGCAGACTAGACTGCTAAGCTTATGCTAAGCTTGCAGCTTTTTAGTTTAAGTTTGATGCCTCACTTCATGTTGCACATGGACACATGGGAAATGGATAAAAAGGATTTTGAGGAAAACAAAAGACAATTCAGAAAGAAATCTACCTAACTGTCAAATTTAAAAAATAATTTTAAAAAATCTTCCAAAGGATTCTATTAAATATATGAATGCAAAGCATATTATATAAGCTTATAGTCATGTGGCGAAGAAAGTAACCCTCTTTCAATTCAGTGGTTTTCCATATCGTGACGGTATAAAATAAATAATCAGGTCCTTAGTAGGTCTTACAGCTGGGCAAACACAACCTTGGATGAAAACCAACACAACATATTACACAATGTCATGATTTATTTAACAAAAAAAAAAACAAAATGCAGAAGCAATGTGTGAAGAATGTAGTACACTATTACTGCTTCCATATTAATTAAAAGGGTAAGTAGCAGCCAGGTGCTGCTAATCCAATCAGCTTAATTAACTGATCATTAGCCAGTGTGACCACCTCTATAATGGCAGATGTTATGGCACTTTGCTGGTTTGGAGCGTTCAAGAGTATGTTAACACAGTGCCTAGGAGGAAAGACATCAGCAATGATCATAGAAAAGCAATTGTTGCTGCCTATCAGTCTGGATATAAGGCAATTTGAAAACAACACAAAGTCCATAATTCTACAGGGAGAAAGATTATTCACACATGGAAACATTCAATCCTCCCAGCAAATTCACCCCAAGGTCAGACCATGAAATGCTCAGTGAAATTGCAAAAAAATCCAAAAACTGCATCATAAATTCTACAGGCCTCAGTTAGCAAGGACAGATCGTTTGGAATGGTTGTCAGGAGAAAGCCTCTTCTTTCTAAAAAGAACATGGCAGCACAGCTTAGGTTTGCAAAGTTGCATCTGAACAAACCACAGGACTGGAACAATGTGACAGAGGAGACCAAAGTGGAGATGTGTGGTCATAGCGCACAGTGCCCCATTTGGCAAAAACCAAACACAGCATATCAAACAACTCACACCATCTGTCAGGCATGGTGAAAGAGGGCTGGTGATTTGGCTTGTCTTGCCACCACAAGACCTGGGCACCTTGCAGTCACTGAGTCGACCACAAATTCCTCTATATTCCAAAGTATTCCAGAGTCAGATGTGAGGCCATCTATCCAATAGTTAAAACTTGGCCAAAACTGGGTCATGAAACAGGACAATGATTCCTAGCACAGCAGCAAATCTTTATTAGAATGGTTGAAAGAGAAAAGAATCAAGGTGTTGCAATGGCCCAGTCAAAAGCCAGACCTCAACCTGATTGAGATGCTGTGGCGGAACCTTAAGGGAGTTGTGCCTAAACGAATACTTACAAGCCTCAATGAACTGAAGCAATATTCTAAAGAGGAGTGGGCCAAAATTCCTCCACCACAACAACATGAGAGGCTGCTAAAGTCATTCAGAATACCATTACTTCAAGTTATTGCAACTAAAGGTGGTTCTGTGAGTTACTCAATCATGGGGTGCACTTAATTTTTAACAGGACTGGATCTTCATTTCATCAAATAAATAATAAAACGATGGAATCTGTTGTGTGTTGATCATCTGACAATAGATGTAAATCATTTTAGAACAGTATGGACCAGATGATTTTTTAAATTATGCCCTTGCATGTAAAACCTTAGTACTTACAGACGATGTCCTTACTTTTTCAAATGACCGTGTGTGCATGAGTACGAACAGTGTATACTCCCTGTAGTGCATCTTTGGCCTGGCATTAGGCTCAGATGTGCTGCAATAACTGCTGCTTTTCATACAGGAATGCTATTGTTACACACACACACACACACTCACACAGTGTTTACTTGCTGTGCATGGTGCCGCGACAGCCTTAAAACCTCTGGCTGGGAAACAAGAAGTGGTGACCGCACTCACCATGAAGGCTGGAGAGAAGAATCACATTGTTTTTTTTTTGCAGGATCAGCTGTTTAAGTCAGAAACGAAAAGGCAAAAATGGAGTCTGAAACTAGACATCGACTGAAATCAAAGCTGTTTTTCTTATTGTTGCTGCTGGACTAGATTTTAAGGAGGTGAGAGAAAAATGGTGGGGGGGGAGGCATGAATGGATAGAACAAATTAGAGTGACAAAGGTAAGAGAATGCGGGGGTGGACTGTTAATGACAATAAAAAGGCAGAGAAAAATAATCTCTGCTGTAAAATACAAACAAACACACACACACACTTACACCACACACCCACATGTGCGTGTCATGATCACAAAGGATGCTGGGTAATTATGCTAATTATGCTATAATGAGATGCACATGCCCTCTCTCATTACGGAACGACATCTTCTTTCCTTTCAAAATATGTTAATTTCTTAAGTACTGCAGACACGCAACTCAGTCGTATGAGGACACACACAGAGGCGCGCACACACAATTATAACTGACACTCTGCTGCTGCTAATAGTTGAGTGCATCTTAACCCTTTTTACGCACACACGCACACGTACACAGGTCTACAAGAACACAAATATACACATACGCTCTTGTTTCCGTCACTTGACGTGGTATTCATTTACATTCGCTTCCTGCAGGCCTGCTACATTCCTAACCTAAATCTGACCTTATGCCCACCTTAACCCATGTTGTCACTCTAAAATTCAATGTTTCACCTCAGGGGGACATGCTCCTCTATGTTTGTCCTTACAAATGAGTGCCTATTTGCATATGAAAATGATATACTGATGATCCTATTGAAATCGTGGGGATTATAGGCTGCCGTAAACAATGCTGTGACACTGGATTTTATGGAAGACAAACAAATGCCCGCACTCGTGTCTCCAAAATGTAAACACACGAGACACGATGATGTCTGGGAGCTGAAGCGAGTAATATTGATTATGTTGTAACAACGCCGCATGCCGAGGTGTAGGATTGAAACAAACATAAACCATCAGACGTGGTGCGTTTAATTCCGGGGAAAATGTACAAATGTGAAGAGCAGAGTGAATCTGAAAAGGGCAAATGTGTCTCAGTGGTGAGTACCGTCAACAGTCCAAGGAAGGAGAAACCATAAACCAACAACAAAGTGTTGGTTGGTTCCAACTTGCAACTTCCACTACCCTTTAGAAGTCTTTAGAGCCTTGGCGAGTAAACAAACACACACCTGCCACTTTATTAGGCACACTTTTTAGTTCCAGATTGGGCCCACTTTTACTTTCGAAACTGCTTTAATCCGTTGTGGCATAGGTTTAACAAGGTGCTGCAAACATTCCTCAGAGATTTTGGTCCATATTGACATGACAGCGTCACACAGTTACTGCAGATTTGTCAGCTGCACATCTGCAGTGCAAATCTCCTGTTCCCCTACATCCCACAGATGCTCTATTGGATTGAGATCTAGCGATTGTGAAGGCCATTTTAGTACAGTGAACTCACTGACATGTTCATCAAACAGCACCCATCAGGAGATGGGTACACTGTGGTCATAAAGGGATGGACGTGGTCAGCAACAGCAATCAGGTAGACCGTGACATTTAAATTATGCTCAGATGGTACTAAAGGGCCCAGTGTGTGAGACTACAGCTCCCATACCATCACACCACCAGCAGCCTCAACTGTTGATACAAGGCAGGATGACAGGAGCTTCTGCTGCTGTAGCCCATCTGCTTCAAGGTTTGACATGTTGTGCGTACAGAGATGCTCTTCTGCATACCAGTATTTGAGTTACTGCCACCTTCCTATCAGCTCGAAGCAGTCTGGCCATCCTCCTCTAAACCTCGGGATAAGAAAGTCATTTTCTCCCACTGTATATTTCCTCTTTTTCAGGCCATTCTCTGTAAACCCTAGAGATGGCTTTGTGGGAAAATCCCAGTAGATCGGCAATTTCTGAAATACTCAGACCAGCCCATCTGGTACCAACAGCCATGCCAGTTATATACATGACTCACAAAAAGTTAAGGATATTTGGCTTTTGCATGAAATTTATGGAAAATGTAGAAAGATTTGAACAGTGGTGGGTACACCACCACAAAAAATGTCACTGTCTCAATAATTTGTCATGTTCCCTTGATCATCAATTACAGCTTGACAATGACGTCTCGTGCTGTTCACGAGGCGACTTGTTGTCTGCTGAGGCATGGCATTCCACTTGTCTTGAAGGGCGGCCCTCAGGTCGTTGAGGTTCTGGGGTGCAGGGTTACGACGGTGTTGATCAGTTGTTAGGCATCGTCTTGGTCTCATGATGTCAAAATGTGAACAGCATGATGAGGACGACTTTTTAAATACCAGTTCTAATTGAACAAGAAAATGTATTGGTTGGTTCATAGATCAAACACCAGTTGTGAATTTTGCCGTTAAGCAACCTTGTTAGAGCAACAGCAAGTTCTGCAAAAAGTTCTTAAACGCTGAACAGTTGGACATGTGCATTCAAAAGTGTAGAGAAGGTCAAATTAAGGTCACCTGTAAAGGTTATAGTGCATTTTAGGTGCATCCTGAAATTTCACCCGAAAGCCGAATATCCTTAACTTTTTGTGCGTAGTGTACTTTTGTTTCTATAGTTTAATTGGCAGAGAAGTTGCATTACAACACTTTAGCACACTGGAAAAATAAAGTGTTTTTAAATAAAGAAAAATGCTAAAAATGTTACTGTTAAATTAAAGGGTAAAACCTAAAATGGTGACCCTCTTCTAAATCTGAAATCTATTTAAAATGTATTCTTCCATGGTCATCTCAAAACAGCTGACACAGAACAGTGTGACAGACATCTAAATTTAGATTATAATGTGTGTTTTTGACTTCATGAC
>VUQH01038357.1:0-10937 GCA_015106775.1 Etroplus canarensis | reverse complement strand
GCTCCATCTTCAACATCCTTTGTCCAATATATCCACTATCCCTCCTCTGAACATGTCCAAACCATCTCAGCCTTGTCTCTCTGATTTTGTCTCCAAACTTCTCAACATGAGCTGTCCCTCTGATGCACTCATTTCTAAGCCTGTCCACCCTGGTCACTTCCACTGAAAATCTCAACATCTTCAATTCTGCCACCTCCAGCTCTACCTCCTGTCTTTTTGTCAGTGCCACCATCTCCAAATCATACATCATAGCAAGCCTCACTACTATCTTGTAAACTTTCCCTTTCACTCTTGCTGCTATCCTTCTATCACCCACTCCACCCTGCCTGCACTCTCTTCTTCACCTCTCTTGTGCTCTGTCCGTTGCTTTGGATGATTGATCCCAGGTATTTAAACTTATCTACCTTCACCACCTCTACTCGTTTCATCTTCACTGTTCCACCTGCCTCCCTCTCATTTATGCACATGTACTCTGTCTTGTTTCTACTGACTTTCATTCCTAAGGGACTCTCACTGATTCCATGGGACAACTGCACTTTACATACATATGAAACCTGACCAAGCCTCTGTATATGAAGAGTTGACGTGAATGCAACTTGTGCAACCTCCCAACATGAAGTATAACTGAGTAAAACAGACTCTTAACAGACTCTAGCTTAAAAAAAATAAAATAAATCTTGTTCTTTTTTAATTACTCTCATTAGTTAAGATTTACCTACTCCAACATGTAGTTTCTCAGTAATTTGTTTAAATAAGCTACTTTTGTTCTAATTTATGTTTTCATACAAGTCTATTAAGGAGCAAACCCCAAGTTAATGTTCCTTTTGGATGTACTATGATATTCTTCTTGGGAAAAGCTCCTAAATGGTTGTATTTGGCAGTACGAACAGGAGTGTTTCATGTCCAACAATACTTCGGAACTCTTCAACTGTCTGTCAGCAAACTGTTCTTTCTTTGTATCTTTAATGATAAACCTGATTATCTTTAAAAAAAAAAATGTAAGTAAGCCTAGATGTTAGCAAATTTGCTAGCAACATGCAAAAAGAATGGGACCACTGGTTCCAGAAATGTTTTCACTTGCCTCCTCCTTCATGTCCTTCAGTTCAGCCGATGACAAAATAATTTTGTGTTTGTTATGAATACTGATGACATGTTTTTCATATACCCCAAAGTCTCTGCCAGCAGTTTTATGATGAAACAAATCAGTGGCTAAAATTGGAGGAGTGGTATATTTAAATTAATTCACTGATAAATGTTTTAATTAACCAAAAATCAGTTTTCTGTTCTGCATAAACAGTGCTGTGCAAAAGTTTTAAGCCATCCCTCATTTCTTTACACTTTGCTAGGAAAATGGGAATTACGGAAACGCATAGAGTGATTTTTTTTTTTTTTTGACACGTGCAAAGAAAAAATGTAAAATAAAAACTTGTATCAAGCTTGAAAGTTAATATTTGATATGAACATCTTTATTCCTCCACAGAGTATGAGCCCTCATAGGCAAGCTTTCTTGTTGTTTCTTTAGTCTTCAGGAATAGTTTTCCAGGTTCCTTGAAGGACATTTCAAAGATCTTCTTGGGATATTGGCTGCCTCTTGTTCGATTCTATGTCAAGATGATCCTACACTGCTTCAATAATATTGAGGTCCAATTCATCACTCCATAAGAGCGGTTGCCACTGATTATCAGTCCACCTCGTGTGTAATTTGGCATACCTCAGCCTTTTCTCCATGTTTCCCTTCAGTAAGAATGGCTCCTCAGCAGTCAACCTTTCACTGAGATCATTTCTGATGAGCAGGCCAACATGGAATCTACAGATTTTTTTTCCACAGATTTTGAGGAAAGGTTGTTTGCTTGACAAATGTTGACCATTTTTGCCTCAGTTATGAGGTCATCTTCAAGTGTTAAACTTAAAAGCCCCAGTCAACAGATATTTATTTTAGCCTGATATAATGATGAGAAAATTTAGGTTGTTTATTGTTTTATATAAATCAACATATTTGTTTAGGAGTATCCCCCATAGTATAATGGTTTCCACATTCCACTCACAAGCTAAAGGCCCCTGGTTTGATTCCAGGTGGGGACATAAGACCCTCTCACCATGGAGGGTTGTGTCAAGAAAGGCATCCGGGATAAAACCGCTGCCAAATTATTGATGTGGAATAATCTGCTGTGGCGACCCCTTGGGGAGAATGCAAGGAAGCAACTGAAGGTACATTTTAACATATTTACTTAGGAAATGACTATTATGAGTTGAATTTATTTATTTTACAAATCACTGATAATGTCACCACAGAAAAGTAGAAAAAAAATTCGCAGATTTTATTTAGGGCTGCTGCTGAGGCTTCATTGATCAGTTGATCAGTAGAGGGATCAAATAAAGAGCCAGATACATCTCTGAGGTCCTGTGTTAGGTCTTTTCTGGACATTTTTTCCTATTACTTATGGGCATGACTTTCAGAAACTGTTAATCTGCTGTGGATAATTCTTCTTCTTCTTTTAATACCTGACATTTCTTTTTTAGTCATCGACTTGTCCAGTTTACTAAAACTTTTTAAGGACACACTCCACACTATACTGACATATCCCAAATTTTCAACTAATAATGCTTTGGGAATTACCTTGTTGGCACAAAAATCCTATTTTTTGCCTGTCTTTCTGTTATTGTTGGCATTTTTCATAGATCAAACTTAAGAAATCAAAATAAATTGTGCTTTTGCAACAAGGTGCAAATAACAAAGTGTTTAAAGACACAATGTAAAATTGTTTTTTTGCTAAGTTGTCTGTCTGGTGTAGACACATCATTGATTCATCCCTTTTATTGAGTATCTTTATTTTTAAATGATTCCTAGGTCAGGGTTAACTGGCTAAACAAGCAAAAAACATTCCTCTGAACATGGTCAGGCACAGGGACTAGACTGATAAGAAGTGAAGAAGCAGCCAATGTCAAAAGAAAAACTTTACTAAACCTTCTGAATATGGTGGCTGATGACTTTTTGCACATTACTGTGAGTAATTAATGTCTTTAGTCATCTGGGTACTCACTTCTTTTCTTCTTCTTTTTTTATACAAACATTCTTCTTCCTTTTATCTTTAATGTCAAACAAACATGTATTCTCCTTTTTCTATGGTTTTGAATTTTTAAATATTTTGTTTTGATTAATGGAACCAGGCTCACAAAAAAGCACGCTAACTTACCTTCTAGCTTGCTATGTTTGCCCTGTAGTGCCCAGTGAGTTACAAGGCTTGGAAAAAAAAGGAAATCTGAACACATTTTTTTCATGAACATGATGAATATTTTTGCAAATTTTGTTACAAGCATTAAGCTTTCATGTGCTAGCAATGAAACATCCATTTTGATGTTTGTAAGCTCAGTCATTCTAGCACTCTAGGATGACCTTGAAGGACCAAACGTACAACAATGTTAATTCAATCTTTTCATGGACTCCGGGGTCCTCTGTTAAGAAGCAAGTTCAGGATACCCAGGATGTCTTTCTGTTGTCTGGGTTTACTTAACCCAACATCAGTAATCTGGATAAGCATTCAAACAAAGGCTGTTAAATTGATAGGTCAACCCAGGGTTTTTCAATCCAGCTATGAGCATGTTCACATCAAAGGGGTGGTGTTGGCAGCGTATGACCAATCAGAAGCATGGATAGGTCTACTGCTAGCAGATTGGCTGATTTTTATAAAAGAAGATACTGTAATATTGGAAAGACTGTACACACATGGGCTGAAATGAACACACCTGCTGCAAATAAAACAGCAGTGCAAGTGTCTGCATCAGGTAAAATGCTGTTCAGTAGTTTAGTATTAGAAGTCCTATGTGAATGTGTGAGCAATCTAAACCCTGAAAACGATCTACTGTATTAATAAAGTTCAGCCTACTTGAAGCCAGTAAGTCCGTAAAAATGCTGACTGTCTGAGTTAGAGTATCACAGCTCTGTCATTAAGATGCTGGAGGATCTGACAGATTGCAGTAATCATGCCGTTTTTTTCATATTTAGATAATTTAATTCAAATATAAGTTTAGTCTGTAAGCAAATTTGATTTAAACTACAAATCAGAAAAGTACAAATTTGCGCCCTGTTTTACGATCATATAATAAGGCTTTTAGAATAATAAAATTGTTATAAAACCCTAACCCTAGCCAACAGGAATAAAATCTCTAAAGTTTCTATGAATCTATATTTATTACTGATACTCAAAGACTTTTGATGCTCTTAAAAAACTTAATATCTTACTACTACGCGTGCAGGTTCGTGGAATCTTCCAGGATTAGTGGGACTATTTTCCAGAGAACTGATTGGTCAATAGGTGGTGATTTCATACCTGTTGATCTCTAATCTAAAATTTAAACTGCTCCAGAGCAGATTAGCGCTGCAGCATAAGCTAGCCCGGTGAAAGACCCCAGTAAAAAGTGAGCCACCGTCATAGTACTGAAAACCCAGAGTTAACCCTGAAGTTACTTGGATAAATGCAACTCTGGCTTTGTAGCACAGGGCTCTGTTTTAAATGCTTCTGCTAATGATTCAGCTTTATCTTCTTTTCTGTTTTTCATTTTGTGTTTGTTTTTCAAGAAAAAAATTGAACAGCTACTTAGCTTGCTGATTATGTTATGCCAGTTTGTGACAGGAGGCTACAGATGCTGCTCTACCTTTATCAAACATGAATGTAAACTGCTTTGTAACATGGCTGTAATGTTGTATATTATATAACGCTGTGTAAATACTGTGTGAACGACTGTAACCAAGCACAAACTGTTGGCCTCTACCTGTGTCCAACAGCAGTACTATTCTTAAGCACAAATATGGCTCTGGACTCTTTCTTTCTATGTGCCTGTGTCCTTTAAACACTAAACAGTCTGAGCGTATCTACACTGAGAGTAGAATTTCATGAGTTTCTAGGGTTATATTGCAACCAGAATCAAACCAGAACTTTTAAACTCATTCATAGACAAGATTGATGTTCATCAGGATAAACCAAAGCAGAAGTGAAAATATTGATTTTGTGTACTTCCATTGGTACACCTCAAACACGAGCTGCTAAAAACTAATTGGGCATATTTTAATAATCATTAATGTAAAAAATGTATACATACACATCCTGAAGGTTCTCTGTTGGCTTGATATTTGGTGATTGTGGAAACCATCTGAGTAAGCGTAGTGTAGTTGTTTACACATTTGCCTTACAAGCTAAAGGCCCCTGGATTGATTCCAGGTGGAGCTGCAAGTCCCTCTCACCATGGAGGGTTGTATCAAGAAGGGCATCAGACATAAAACCTCTGCCAAATTACTGATGCGGATTCATCCGCTGTGGCGACCACTTGGGGAGAATACAAGAGAGCAGCCAAAGGGAACTCATTGTCACGTACAAGAAACCAGTTTGAGATGATTTGAGCTTTGTGACATGATGTGTTATTCTGCTTGAAGCAGCCATCAGAAGATGGGTACACTGTGATCATAAAGAGACAGACACAGTCAGCGACAACGCTCAGGTAGCCTGTGGTGCTCTGTTGGTAATAAGGGAGCCAAAGTGTGCCAAGAAAATAGTCCTCACAAGATTACACCATCACCACCACTAGCCTGAACCACTAACACAAGGCAGGATTGATCCTTGCTTTCATTTCGTTTACACAAAATCATGATGCCACCATCTGAATCATCCAAATGTCACAGCACAAGTAAAGACTCATTTAACCAGGCAACTTTTTCCCAGTCTTCCATAGTCCAGTTCTGGTGGGACCATCTGAATTGTAGTTCCAGTTGCCTGTACTTAGCTACAGTTAAGAATCAACAAAATACAAATGAAAGAATAAAAATAACAATATCTTCCCAAGAATATAAACACTGTTCAAAATAACCTGAGGAAAAAAATATGACACTATTGGTTACTGTTGCCTTCCTGTATGCTTGAAGCAATCTGGCCATTCTCCTCTGACTTCTGGCATCAGTGAGGTATTTTCTCCCAGAGAAATGCCTTTTACTGGTTAATTTCTCTTTTTTTGGACTCTGTAAACCCTTTAGATGGTTTTCTAGGAAAATCCTAGTAGATCAACAGTTTCTGAGATGCCAAGTCTGTCTGGCACCAACAACAACACCACATTCAAAGCCACTTAAATCAGCTTTCGTCCACATTCTGATGCTTAGTTTGAACTTAAGCAGGTCTTTATTACCATGTCTTATGGTCACTGCATTAGTGAACAGTTCAACAATTATACCTGATAAAGTGTCCAGTAGTATAAACTGTGTACAGTATATACAAGTTATGGAGATAGATAGTAGTAGTCCAGGTGTCAAAAGCAGAAGAAATATAGTTTTGAGGTATTTGTAAGGGGCAGATTTAAGAAATTCAGCTCAAAATGCAAACAAACAGATGGTAGTGGCAGTGGACAGACATGTGGACAGCTCAGTCTTAAAATTCTTGAAAATTGACCAAATAAACAAAGAGTAAAATTAAATTTTGTTAGGCACAATAACATTTTAATTCAGGGGTCCCCAACCCCCGGTCCGGTCCGTGGATTATTTGGAACCAGACTACGTGGTTAAAATGTTATTTTTCTTTCTTCTTCTGGATCTTATTTTGAAAAACGACTGTTTCCACCCTCACCTCACTAACCGTGCTTGACTCTGGAACGTCATTTCACGCATTAGCGAAACAAGCTAACCCTTGAAAATAAAATGAGCTAAAACCAAAATTCACTCAAGAGCTTTTTCGGGAAGGAACGAGCAAATGACAGGACAGCAGAAGGGTCACGGACCACCAGCAAAAAGTTACCTAAGTTACAGGTTCATTACTGTACAACAGGTAATACACAAGCTCCACACCCGCTGTGACCGACTGGCTAATGAAGCAATGAAACCCACAAACCTGCTTCACCACACTGAAACAAAACACCTGTACACACATACCCCCCCGCTGCCGCCTCCACCCGGTCCGCAAAAAAGGTTGGGGACCACTGTTTTAATTTGGTGCATTTTTAATTTTTATTTCAGGATGACTACAAGTTTGGTTTTTTCACTATAGATTTTGGTTTTTACTAATTACTATAACTACCTTGTTTGCATGCTCATGAAGTAGTAACTTGTCGAATGCAAGGAAGCCCCACACTAAATCATTACCTTCTTTATCATTCTATTTCAATTTATTTGGACCAAAATAACCTTCAAGTTGTATTCAGTAAGATTTCAAAAAACTGATTAAGCCGATAAACTAATTGGGAAAGGGTTTACTAATGTCATAGATCAAGCAAGCAGCAGGGCCATTTTCCTAAAGACTTTAATGCGATTTGACTTATTTTTGCAACCAGGTGTATCGCCCCCTGCTGGTCATTAGAAAGAATACAGGTCTGAGATCCTTCTGGATTGGTTTCACTTTGCAGTTCTGGAAGCTCTGTGCACTTTGTTGCAAACAGCAAAGAAACCCATATCAATATCTATCACCATATCATGACCATTTGACAGCATCAGAAAATACATGATTTCTGAGTGTAGTGGTTTACACATTCATCTTCTAATCAAAAGGTCCCTAGTTGTTATCAGGTGGGGACACAAGCACCTCTCACCACGGAGGGCAGGGTCAGGAAGGGCATCTGGCCTAAAACCACTGCCAAATTACTGATGCAGATGAATCTGCTGCAGCGACCTCTTGGGGAAAATACAAGGGGAGCGGCCAGCACATTTGTAGAGGCACTCTAAAACCAAAAATAGGACCAAGCACTTTGCCTCTTTTTCCACTGGTGTTCTTACTGGAAATTATTCGAAGCATACTCCCAGTACGGTTGCCTTGTACCAATTGTTCACCCTCCACTTTCTCCCTGTGGTTTGCACTCATACTGAGCTCTGGGTCTGAGTAACCTTCAGTGGGTCTGTTTTGCTCCCCATATGTTCTTCTAGTGCTCTTCTCCATCACTCTCCTTTATCACGAACTGAATGAAGTATATCCTCTCTTGATCTCTCTTACACTCATACTCATCCACTTCAGCTTTACATGACTGTTCAATAAAAGCACTCTCACAGAGCACAAAAGAGTCCACTATGCTGTTTACTTTGTGGCTTGTTTGGGATTTTTAGGAGTCCTCTTACACATTTTATCAAATATTTATTAGTGGAATTTTCAATTGTGTAGCACAGGGGCTGGCGATGTCAAAAGAGTATTCGAGTACTGTGCATGGCAGAGAATTTCTAAATAGTTTCCACTGCAGGGTTCATAGAGGGGCGCTTGGGAGATAGTCCATGACTAATGGGTCCCTTTGGAGCTCAAGTCTAAAAATGTAAGTCAGTGGGGTAAAAACTGTAATATGTTTTCAATAAAAAGGTGTGAGGGAATAGATACAGTTTCATTTTAAGACCTTCTTTCTAGCTGGATTAATATGAAGTGAGAAACTCTCTATAGACTGGGTCTGGGCATGGATAGTGAAAACACCATATGCTCAACAGTACAGTGTATCTGTCCCTGTGTTGGCATTACTTTTTCAGTGTCATATTAATGCTGCTTTAGGACCAATATGCCATGGCTTTGCAAGTTAGTGGGGCTCCAAAAGTACAACTCTTCCAGTAGAAAAGTAAGTGTAAATCAGAATCAGAATACATTATTATTCTCAGGGGGCAAATTGCTCACACTTTCAGACACTTTTATCCATGAAACTGGGGATTAAGTCTTGTGTGAAGGTAAAGATGAAGAATTAATAATTATAGTTATTCAGTATACAAAATGTTTGCTTAAAGGTTTTGACTTTCCATCCATACATCCATTTTCTGCCAATTATCCAGGTCTGGATCATGGGGGCAGCAGTCTAAACAGAGACACCCAGGCCTTTCCTCTCCCTGTCCACTTCTTCCAGCTTTTCCGAATGGACACTGAGGTGTTCCAATGCTGGCCAAGTGATAAAATTGCTCCAGCATGTCTTGGATCTACCCAGGGCCTCCTCCTAGTTGGACATGTCTGAAAAACCTCACCTAGGAGGCGCCCAGGTGTCATCCTGGTCAGAGGCTCAAATCAGCTCCACTGTCTCCTTTTGGTGTAGAGGAGTAGTCTACTCTGAGGCCCCAGGAATGACTGAACTCCTCACCCTATCTGTAAGGGAGAGCTCAGACAGAAGCTCATTCTGGCTGTTTATATTTGTGATCTCATTCTTTCAATCATTAACCAGAACTTGTGGCTATAGATGAGGGTAGGACGACTGGTAAATCAACATTTTTACTTTCACTGTCAGCTTTCTCTTTATACCAACAGGTTTGTACCATGACACTCACTCATGAACAAGACACCGAGATACTTAAACCTGGACACCTGGAGCAGCAACTGACCCAGAATGGGCATACCTCCTTTTTCTGGCTGAGAATCATAGAAATTCTGTCCATAAAAATTCTAAACAGAATTGGTGACAAAGGGCAGCTGTGTTGTAGTCCAGAACTCATCAGGAATGAGTCTGACTTACTGTGTGAACCAAGCTCTCATTACAGTTGTACAAGGACTGTATAGCCTGTAACACCCATACTCCTAAAGCACCCACCACAGGGCACCTTAAGGGAGAATGATAAATACCTTCTTCTAGTACTCAAAACATATGTGCAATGGTTGGGAAAAATTTCCATTCTCCCTCGAATATCCTTGAGAGGAAAAAGAACTGGTCCAGTCAACTGAACACTGGAAATGTGTTTTGTGTGATTTTTAAAACAACAACTATGTATGACAGACTGCTGAAGTCATTTTTTTTATTTTTGAACCAAAATTTTGCCAAATTTTAGCTATTTATCCAACAAAAATTTCTCATTGGTGTATGGTTGACATTCAGTTGAATTAAAATCTTGATAATAGCCTGAAAGGACAATGTTTCAATGAAGAACAAAATCTACTGATGTGTGGTGCTTAGAGGGTAAAAATATGTAACTCTTGGAAAACACTGGGTGGTCTTATCTACGATGCAGAGAACATACATTCAAGACAATGGTTGCAATTCCATCAAGGACTCCAAAGTGAATTTCAGAAACATTGCACTAGGTCTAATTTTTTGGAAGCCAAAGTTCAATTTTCAAAATACCCCATGCAGAGACCTCATGCAGACTAAGTGCTCTAAGTGCTTTTTGAATTATCCCAGTATAATTGGAAGCTAAAAAATGGACGGACGAATACGGCACTGGAAATGTGTTGCCACATGCTAACACTCAGTGTGGTCCCTGGGTAAGAGTCGCTTATTTTATCTACACAGTAAGAATTGTTTGAACTGGTGCTTGCTGCAGACACACACACTTCGGTTCAGCACCATGAGGTTTGTGTGTGTGTGTGTGCAAAGTTCCTATATAGATCCTTTAAAAATTACTTTTTTAAAGTGATTTACACATTCGTCACAAACAAAAGGTCTCTGGTTTGATTCCAGGTGAGGACACAAGTCCCTCTCACCATGGAGGGTTGCATCAGGGAGGGCATCCGACGTAAAACCTCCATCAAATTACCAATGTAGATTAATCCACTGCAGCGACCCTCTTAATACATTTGCGCCAAACTGCATCCTTTGGAGCATTTTATTCCATGATCAGTTTTTACCGCTGAATGGTTTTGCAGAAAATCAGTTTCAAAATTTGTCATTTACTATCAGTACTAACTATTTAGTTGATGTTATCACTGCTTCACTACTGACGTCCTCAGCCTAGGCCATCCATCATCGACGTTTTGACCCCTAGCTCGGTACACTCTCAGGATGGGGGGTCCACACTATATACTTCCTTCTCACATCAGCCACACCCAACATGATGCCCTTTCTGCTGCTTGTGCGACCTTTTGCACTGCTGTTTTCCAGTTCCGTCCAGTCACGCTTAGTGAGCTCATCATTCGCCACACTGACTGGGCAGGGAAGCCCGTACATCCTACTTCTACAGGGAAGATCCAGGTTTGCCAACCTTTCTCTCTGCACTCTGCCACCAACTCTTCATACTTGGTTCT
>VUQH01038356.1:0-18977 GCA_015106775.1 Etroplus canarensis | reverse complement strand
TGGCCTCCTTCACTTGCATCAACATCTCTTTGAACCTCATGTTTCAGTGAACAGCTACCAAATGCAAGTTCAGCAATTGGAATCAACTCCAGATCCTTGATCTGCTTAGCTTGTTATGGATTAATGAGTGAACAGGCCTCAGCTGGACATCAAACTGCTGTCAGTAAACTGTCCCATTACTTCTGAGCCTCCAAAAATGGGAGACTAAGTGCAAAAAAATGGCTCTAATTCCTAAACAGTTAATGCACTTATTTTCTTAAACCCCCTTGAATTAAACTTATGGACCCAACTGCAGTTTGACAGGCACTATGAATAACTGACTTATTTCCCATGGGGCACAGTTGAGCTATCTCTGATGCTATCCTTACTCAGCGTCTTCTCTTCCAAACTATAGGAGACACTGCAGATAAAGACATGACTGTTATTTGAGCTTCCAGCCACACATTTGCATGCTGGGACAAAGTCACTGTTATGCTGACCAAACTGCTGTTTATCTGGAACTGTGTCGACTACGTGCCAACAAAGCCCCCAAGAGGAACAGTAAAACCAACAGCAGTTGTATTCCTCGTTTTTCAAGGCTCAAGAAGGAAAAACAAAAAGTCCTGAGTCATCAAAACAAACGCTGCTTTACCTGCTAGAACCGGCTGTGTCTGCATTTGCAGTCTGATCTTCACCAAGTCCACCGGCGCCCCAATGCCCACTGACATGAGTCCAGTCAACATGCTGGCCACGGTCAGGTCCAACATGCTGCAGGGATGCCACCCGTCACCATAGCGATAATTGCTTATGAGTCTCTGAGTGTTGCTGAAGAAGCCGAACACAGCCGAGTTGTAGACGGTGATGCTGGCCAGAGGGAAAGACATGCCCTTAAAGAACCCCATGACCTGAACAGAGAGGCACGAGGGAAGGAAGGAGGTCACTACAACGTTTTAAACATTAAGACAAACACACATACATGGATAAAAGTCTATACATTTTCATATACATTACTGTACAAAAGTCTTGAGCCACCACTCGTGTCTTTATATTTTACTAGGAAAATGGGAAATAGGTGCAATGATTCACTGAAATGTGTGAACACAAATGAAATTACAGTATATAAGGCAAAAACAGTTTATACTGAGTAACACAGCCTAAATTCTCTTAGGCAAACTTTCTTGTGATTTCTTGTCATTGTTTGGATGGCTTTGTTGGCTGCTTTTTTCTCTGTTCTCTGTCACACTGCTTCAGTAATGCTGAGGTCTGGACTCTGGGGAGGTCAGTATATGACTGATAGTGTTCCATTATGTGTTTTTTCTATCCAGGTAGGCTTTTACTGCATTGGCAGTGTGTTTGGAATCATTGTCATGCTGAAGAAGGAAGCAGTTGCCAATCAGATGCTTTCTAGATGGTAGTACATGGCAGATCAAAATCTGACAGTACTTTTCCATCAGTTTTGACAAGATGCTGAACACCACTGGCAGAAAAGCATCCCCAAACCATGACAGGGCCTCCACTGTGTTTTACAGATGGCTGTAGACCTTCACTGTTGCACCTTCTCTGCTGGCCTCTTCTGTACATATTGACAATGATTTGAACCAAACATTTCTAATCAGGATTAATCTTTCCACAAGACCTGTTGCCACTAATTTTTAGTTCAGTTCTTGTGTAATTTGGCATACCTCAGCTTCTCAGCCTTTTATCCCTGTTTCCCTTCCTCAAGAATAGCTTCTTGACAGCCACCCTTCCACTGAGACCATTTTGGATGAGGCTTTAGCAAACAGTAGATGGATCAACTGAAGGGCCAGATGCATCTCTCAGGTCCTGGGTCAAGTCTTTTTTCCCCATATTTCGTAAGAACATTATTTTCAGATACAGTGCATCTTCCACAGATAGCTTTTTTAGGCCTGACATTTCTTTTATCCTCCA
Source organism: Etroplus canarensis (assembly GCA_015106775.1). NCBI lineage: Eukaryota > Metazoa > Chordata > Actinopteri > Cichliformes > Cichlidae > Etroplus > Etroplus canarensis. The sequence continues at coordinate 17,069 of VUQH01038356.1, read as the reverse complement.
ACTGTATAGTTTTGTCTGATATTTTAAGGACGCACTGCACACCATGTCAAGATGTGTCAAGATTTTGGCAAATAACTCTTTAGCAATCACCATGTTGGTGCAAAATTATTATTTATGTCTGTCAAATTTTGTTATCTTTGACATTTTTCATAGATTCAACTAAAAGAAATAGGAACAAATTATGTGCTTTTGTCGGAGGCTGCTAATAACACAATGCCTGAAGACACAACTTAAAACTGGTTCTTTGCTGAGTTGCCTGTTATGTGTAGACACTATACTGGTTCATCCCTTGTATGAGGTGTGTTTTAGAGGCTTTAATGATTCATAGGTCAGTGTTAAGTGGCTTAACACACAAAAACCTCCTCTGAAAATGGGCAGGTAAAAGGACTGGACTAAAAATGTTTGTGAAAACGAAGCCAATGTCCAAAGAAAATTTTCAAGACCTCCAGAAAGCCTGGAGAACTACTGCTCAAGACCACTTAAAAAATTAAAGGAAAGTCTGGCTCATTGGAAGCAAAATATAAAAAAATGAGGGGCAGTTTGAGACTTTTGCACAGTACTGTATTTCTACTAACTAACCAATCAAAAAGAATGCAGTATAAATTGATATGCTAAATGGACAGAAGTAAAAACTGCAAGAAAAAGAAAGAAAATATTTGGCATTCCACCAAAGAAGATCATTAGCTGAGTTCTGTAAGCAGAAATTATGTATGTATGATGAGTCATCCAGCTGTTATCGTGACCATACCGGTGCCAATGTACTATGAAAAGAAATACTGAAGGAATAAAAAGCTGGTATTATCCTCTTAATGCCAACCATGCATCAGACCTTATGCCTACTGAAGTTTATTAAATCCATGTCGCACAATAAATTTTAAGGTTGCTTAAAATCATATAGTGTGTAGACATCTTTGAAAAAAATACTTCTAGGGACAATTAGGGAAATTATTATTCGCATGCTTGCCAGGAGTTAGAACTCAATACTGATTTCATTCTGATATCAGTCCATTAAACATGAAGCTGGAGCCAGGAGACAGTTACATGAAGACAGAAAGTAATTGGAAACAGCTAGCTCGGCCCCAGACAAACAACGGTGACTTCTTATAGTCTCTGCTGGTTGGCGGATAACCTCTTAAGTTAACTTTAAAGGATGTTACTGCACCCAGACAAGACATAGGCCTGCGCATTCATCCTCTGCCAGCCACATCATATAGCAAGATAACCTGTCCTCTAATTAGTGGGGTTTAGAACTACTGGTAGGTGTTGAGAGTAGTGTAGGTGCAGTAAAAGACAGGGACATGTTGAAACCCTTGAACGTAACCAGACTGTTTCCAGTCTATACTAAGCTAGGACAGTAGACTGCTGGTGAGACAACTGTCTCTACCATAAGCAGGCAGACTTTCACTCTTTAAAACCACTCTTTAAAAATCAGAAGAGGCGCTCAAAATCATTACCAAAGTACGCCCCATATTTTTGTTTGTTTGTTTCACACTTCGAGTCACTTTTTTTTCTTCTGGCAACTTTGTGGTGCATAATCTCCACAGACAGCTGTTTAAACCAAACAAATTTATTGAACTTGCTAAACTCGATGAGCATAACATGTGATGATAACACATACTGTATCTGAAAATATTGCTGATTCCTTCCTGCTGCGACCACATGAAAGCTGCCTTTATGCAGTAAACTCCTGTTTAAACCAGCTGCTCCTTTCAGCTCCTCTGTGCTGACAGACATCTGTTTGGCTTCATCTGAGGACGGAGTCGGTGTGGACTGAATGGATCAACTGCTTCAGTAGTGCTTATGCAACACTCGTCATTTTTAATGTGGATTTCCAGTAACTCTTGGCAAGAAAGCAAATAAGCATACCAAATGCTCAACTGTTCGTTTAAAATGTGACCAAACAGTAGATAATTCAGGGCAAATCCAACAAGACATGCTGATGACTTGTCTGCCTGACTACTCAAGTCTTGCTGTATTATTTTTCTTTATCTAGTGTCTGTCTTCTTTATTAAGTGATGGATTTTATGTTTAGATAATGATATGATATGATATGATATGATATGATATGATATGATCCACAATTACTCGGCACAGCTGGAGATAGGGTACCTAAAATCTGTGTATCTATAAAGCACAGGAAAAAACGCACACATGCAAACACACAATAGAGCCAGACCAACGTATCACTTGACTAAAATGACTGACTAATATTAGCCAAATTCAGATATATTATATCACTGTATTAGTTCAGACAGGCCACAGTTCTGTCTGAAGATAGAATGGTGGTGTAGAATGGTGTAGATACCATTCTACACATTCAAGTGAGCAAATATCATACAGAGTGATCTATTTAAGGTGCCAGTGCGGGCTTACAGCTATGTTAGTTCTGCAAGCAGCTTTGCAACCCATTGCTACAGCAGCTTATCTTTTGATGCCGTAACCTGACTTACTGCAGATAGGAATGAGTCTTTAAAGGCAGTGGTCCTGACTGAAAATGATTCTTGAGGTGGTTTAGAAACTAAGACAGCATTGTTAACAATACTCCCAGCACTGCCTGCAGCTCCAATTCTGAGATGCTAGCTAACTAACTGTAGGACAAAGAGTATGTTTATATGGGGCAATGTGGGACACGTTGCTAAAGCCCCTGTCACACCTTGACAATTTAACAAGCGTATGCCCACATATGAAAAAATCTGCAAATAAGCTGGCACAGGTCGAATAAGTTACTGGTAAATTTTGCATAAGCTAGGAGCTTGCTGAAGCATGCCGGTATACGTCGTAGAACAATGTGGTTGCTGGAAAATTTTGAGCGCGCCCAAAATTTCCAACATATGCCAGCGCGTGGCTCATACGTCCAGCATACGCGGGCCATAAGTTACAGGTACGTTATGCATACGTTGACTCACGTTACTCATGTCACTCAAAATATGTTGAGATAATGTCTAGCGTACCCAAAACGTATTAATAACCTATGAGTAACGTGTTTTTAACCTATATGTAACATATATCGAACTCACCTCTAATGGTTATTGATGTTTGTAGACGTATTTGATGCGATCCAGTCGTACTGAACGTGTTTCTAACACACAGCTACCATATAATTGTGTATGCGCTGCGTTTAAGGGAAGTAGTATAAATGGTCTTCAAGTTCTGAATGCTGACAATACGCTAGCATTCGTTGGCATTAAATTCTATACATGTTAGCAATACGTTATGCATATGTCCATATAACATCATTGTTTTGCATATGGCAGCGTATTTGGAATTTGGATGGGTCGTCATACTCTTGTTAAATTGTGACGGTGTGACAGAGCCCTAAGATTGAGAACAAGCCTGAAAATTTAGTACGTGAAGGATTTTATATGAATGCAACTTTCCCACCTCCCTACCTAGGGACATACAATAAGGATAAAAAAGTAAGCTTGGATCAATAGTCTTCTGAACCTCACATCCTATCTTTTTCTATCGCAGTAAGTATGGTTAAATGTTAGTTCAGCTGATGTTCTGTGTGCTAATCATGCACATTTTGAGCTGTACGTTTATTTGTGAGACTTACATGTACTGCGTCACATCACATCAATATTCTCTACCTTGAGAAATTGAACAATAATGACGAAGGCAAAAACAAATAAAGGCAAACACGCTAAGAATTGCCTTTCACCAGCTTCAACCTGTTACAAGTACTTTAACAGTCTGCTGTAACTGCATTTCCGTTTTCTTTCTGGATATTTTCCATTATACTCCAGTGAAAAGTGCCTAGCTTTTGACTTGCAATTTTCCCTGTTGGGCAACAAAAGACGACAACATGCTAACCTTGCATGTGGCTCATGATGATGGTTTTCCCTGCTTTCATCACAGCCACTGGATAAATCCTGCACTTTACTAAAGACTTTGTCCTGCTGTACTGATTTTTGAAAGATAGAGCTGATCAAAATGAGGGAGAACGGATAGAAATGCACTTAAACAGAAATACCTGCCACCAACATGTAGCAGAGTAGCATCACAGCTAAGCAGATAGCGACAGGGAGGCAAGCAGTGTCTTCATGATAAGCTGCTAATTAATTTGTGAAACACAATGCTGAAAAGTAAACAGTGACCCTATCAGTTTCTCTAACACACTGCCTGTGTATAAACACTCGCTAGTCACTTCATTGGGTATACCTGTTCAACTGCTCATTTATGCAAATATCTAATCGGCCAGTCACATGGCAGCAACTCGAGGTATTTAGCCATGTAGACATGGTCAAAAGGACCTGCTGGAGTTCAAGCCCAGCATCAGAAGGGGGAGAAAGGTGATTGAAGCAACTCTGAACTTGGCGTGGTTGTAGGTGTTTCACAAAATACTGATATACAGGGATTTTCCCATACAACCATCTCTCGGGTTTACAGAAAAGGGTACAGAAAAGAAAAGAGAAAAAGCGAAAAGAGAAACCAGCCAGTGGGTGGCAGTTCTCTCGATAAAAATGCCTTGTTGATGCCAGAGGAGAATGGCCAGACTGCTTCAAACCGAGAAGAAGACAACAGGAAGAAAAATGCAGAGTTGAAAAATCTGCAGCAACTGTGTCATACTATCGTATCACCACGGAACAAAATCTCTGAGGAATGTTTCCAGCACCTTGTTGAATCTATACCACAAAAAATAAAGGCAGCTTTGAAGGCAAAAGAGGGTCCAGTCCTGCATCAGTAAGGAATACCTAATGAAGTGGCCAATGAGTGTATGTACAGGTATATATTACATATAAAGAACATTGGCCAATATAACAATATTGCAATTTTTTACTCCCTAAAAATCAATATCAGCCTCTAATATCCATTATTGGTCAGGCTCCAATACATGAACGTGCTACTGTTACATCAAACACTTAAGGGGTAAAAAAAAAAAAATCACATTGACCTATGATTAGAGAATGTTTATAAAAAAATGTGCTCCAACCCCACTGCGATGGGTTGCAAAATGCTGTTGTCCTAATGGCAAAATAGTTCTCAAGGTCTAGTTTTAAAATTTGATATTAGCCTTTTTACTGAGCAATTGTGAGTGTGAAATAATCCACTTGTGTTATGTCATCATGACTGTACAGTGTGGACAAGAGTGTGCCTTTTAATGTAGAAGTGTGACAATGTGTTTCAAGTTGACGTGTGTATCTGTGCATTTGTTTATAAGCATCTGTGTGTACAATTTTGGAAGCTCCCCACCAACGCCAGACAAATGGCAACACAGCTGCTCACAGCATGAGGAGGAAACACTCAACACGGCACAGAGGGACTGACATCAACAAGCTCTAATAATGCTGACAGCTGCCTACATCAAGTCTACTGACACCTACTGACTAACATCAGATTAGCACCAGCAGCCAGTCTTTAGGACAGAGCAGAAGCATTTCTATCTCTACATTAACTCCATCAATGATATAATTAGAATTTTTTCACCTTAAAGAGACCAGTTCTCACTCTCACCTCCTCTGGTTCATCTCTGCGTCTCCTCCGTTGTTCTTTCCAGGACCCCAGCTGTGGCGACGAAGAGGAGACAAGGAGCGAATGCTGTTCCTAAAGAGACAGGAACGCCGCAGCACCTCAGTCACTCTGTCTTTGGCCTCTTCTTCAGCCTCTCCTGACCCTCCTCCACCTCCACTGTCTGGTCCTGCAGTGATAGTAGCCCCAGTCTGGATGCCCTCCTCTGGGCTCCAGCTGCAGCCCAGGCCCTGGCTGCCCTCTGGACTGGAGCTGGGTGGGCCAACACTGGCAGTGTCGTCTGTGGAAGAGCAAGAGACGGAAACCTCGCTGGCACTATCTCCTCCAGTCACCGGTTCATCATTCTGCAAGACATCCCAAATATAAATAAGTGTTATTTTAAAGCACTACTATGCAGCATCATTCATCTAAAGAAACCCATCATAGTCAAAGAAGCACCACCTAAAAGTAGCAGTTTATCACAGGCCACATGAGCCGTTAAGTTAACTCAATACAATGTGAGTTCAATGCCAAACTCTAATAAAACCTTGATTTATAGTTTTAGGGAGCTGGCGTGTGTAAAAGCAACTATTTCCTCTTAAACTATTCACTTCCATCTCAGGTTTATTCAAATACTGCTTTGGCGGAGAGTGAACAATAACTGGAAGTATCAAGAGTTTTGCTCTGCTCTCAGAACACCATAAAAAGCAGAGAATTTAAACATGAAAAGATGACAATAAACTTTGTAGTTACTAAGATACAATAAAAGGCAAGGTGGTACTGATGGATGATGATCTCAGGGATCAACAATAGTCAGAGCTTGTTTTCCTATTAGTGCATTAAATTACATTGGATTAGCATTCAATTTCACCTGTGTCACTCTAAACATATGCGGTCTTGTGAAAAACTAAGTACGCACTCATTGCTTCTATAGGAATTAAGAGGGTAAGTAGCAGCCACACCCTGCAAATTAATTGCATTTGAATAATTGATCGGCCAGTTTGAACACCTCTATAAAAGCAGAAGTTTGGGCAGTTTGCTGCTCTGGAGCATGAGATCAAAGACGAGGTGTTTGGCCAGATTAAACAGTGCCAAGTTTAGTGAAAACCAAACACAGCATATCAGCACAAACACCTCATATCAACTGTCAAACACAGAACTGGAGGGGTGATGGTGTTTTGCAGCCACACAACCTGGGCAACTTGCAGTCATTGAATGACCGTGAACTCCTCCGTATACCAAAGTATTCTAGAGTCAAATGTGAGGCCATCTGTCTGACAGCTAAAGCTTGGCCTTAAGAGAGCTGTGCATAAATGAATGCTGGCAAACCTCAATGAACTGAATCAACTTTGTGAAGAAGAGTGGGCCAAAATTCCTCCATAATGATGTGAGAAACTGATAAAGTCCTATAGAAAGTGATTAGCTTTAAGTTATTGCTAATAACATTGGTTCTGCAAGATAATGAATCATAGGGTGTGCTTAGTTTTGCACAAGATTGCATGGAGTCCTGTGCAAAACTCTCTTTTTCACGAATGAAAGAAATTTGTATGTGCGTGTGCTTGCACCTCTACCTCCTTTAAAATGAAAGTGAGTGTGGCGAGAGGCTACACTGATACATCATCTGAAAACAAAAGTTTTCCTCAGCTTGATGCTAAATTAGAGTTTAATGTAACATTAGCAGAGACACTAGTTTATATCCTCTCCTCAACTTTTAGTTACATCTGGTGAGTGCTTTTTTTCAGTGACAGACTTCTATGTCCAGAAGGGGCACAGTGAAGAGTGGAGGAGAGACAGGTGAGTGGTTTTCAGACATATAAAATCCAATAGGAACTGTAGGCCCAAAAGTGTTTTAAAAAGAGAATATTTGTTCAGCTGATATGTGTCCACTTATGGTCCCTAATTACACCAGGCTAAATCATTTATCATACGTGAATGAGGCTGTCCTGCTCACTCTCTCGCTCTAGCAGCATTAACAGTCTTCCTTCTTTTCGTGAGCTACACGGTACAAATTACATAGGATGGATAGTGCTACCTTAAATTAACCCGGGTCTTGGTGGTGATAGTATCAGTTATTGGCAAACTCATGGGGAACAACAGAACAATAGGACTATATAGAGGATAACCCGACCCTAATAAAAGGAGACTATTTAAAATCTATAATCTAATTTTGCCATTTTATCACACACGCATCTTAAGGATAGGATTAAATAATGAAAAAAAAAAATCCAATACAACAAAGCAGAATGCTACACAATACAATAAACATGAATAAAACATAACACAGCAGAACAGATGTCCTTCAAATCATTGTTAATTACTCAGGCTATCACATTGTATACACATCAGCATTTCTTCACTGAGGCATGAGATGAATTAAGAGACGGCTGGAAGAGCCATTTAACCCACAGGAATGGAATATAATGAGGACCAAATGGCAGGGCTTAGGGATAATGAGCCAGCGCCACTTTATAGCAACACTGGCATTATAACAAACACCAATAAATGATAGCAACCTTGTTAAAACAAACCTTTCCCAGGAAAAAAGCTTCCTAGTGATATGCAGTCTTTTCAAAGTCTACTTTTCATTGTCACAGGACAATTTTAGTGATCCAAAGCCACAGACAGCTGGCAGTTAGCAGTTGGCAAATATATAGTGTACATATACCGTGTATATGTAAACTAATATGCATTCTTGCAAGTTAATTAGCAATATGCTCATGTATAGTTGGCTGGAATTTCTTGACAAGTTTGCATCTGACAGCTCTGCAATATAAGAAATCACCAACACACTGAAAGCAAATACTACTCTTGAGAGGTGGGAAACAGCTCCTGCTCTCACAAACACACACACACAAAGGTTCGGGATAGTCCATTTAGAGTTAATTTGTAGGTGTGAGCTTTAACTAGGTCTATTGTGCCACCAGCTGCAGTGTGATGTCGGAGCATAGAGCTGCTTCTGTTAGAGCATAGCGAATGAAAGATCTGCTTTATGCTGCCGACACAACTTCCTCTGGGAGCGAGAGAACGCGTGAGTATATGTCGAGGGCTCATAGCGCATGTGAACGTTAGTGCTTCAGAGCCATAACAAAGGGGACCAGCTGAGTTTTAAACTTTTGCGGCACGACATACGTGTTAAACTGAGATAAAAGTCATGACCTTTAGAGTTTTTTGAAACAGTCTCTGCTAATTATTCTGCATTTACAGTATTATATCTTGCAAAAGAAACATTTCCCTTCAGAGAGCAGCAAAGCTGTTAATCCTCTCTTTCAGAATTTAGCTCCCATAGTCTTTGTTTAAGCTCAAAGCCTGTGGACTTCATGGCACATTTTGCCCATCACTGCCTATCTACAGTGTCCCAACCCTCAGAATCATACTGTATACTCCCAGGCAGCTGATATTCTCTGCGCCTGCTTTGTTTGCAACAAACGTGACATACGGTTCACATTACAATGAGCATGTTTCAAGTGCTCAACACAGCAGAAACAGAAAGATACAAGTGTTTCAACTTTAACCAAAGGGTGCCTGGCTTCAAACAGACTTTCAACAGCAGCAGAGTGACAGCAGGGACCACAGCTTGCACTTTCCTAGCAGCGGAGGAGAGCTGCTGGCTTAAAAAGATGCTTAGTAGATGTTTGGCATCTCAGCCTCAGGGTGCTGATAAATAAAAAAAACAAGAACAGACTGAGAAAATAGATACTTCATATACACTATATAATCCCTATAGCAGTAGTTGCAGAGGCAAAATATATTCTTGCTGTTCAGCATGACTGAACCGGATGTTTGGACCACAGCCAGCCAAGGATTTGGTGAGCAGTAAATTTGCTGCTGAGTCAAAGTGAAAGCTGTATATTTTCTCTCATTTCTTACCTATATTTATTGATTTTTTTGCAGTTTGGTTCTGTAATAGGTTAGCTGAGCAGCAAATATGGGGGCTATGTTTTGGTTTACATTTATAATATGATGTTTTTACATTTTTTTAACACATCTATCCTCCTTGGTTTTCTCACCTTGTAAAAATATCTGACCCAGTTTAAAAGCATTGTACAAGAGGATTTAACACTGATTTTAAGGTGGTGGAAGTCAGACCTTTCTGAAAATGCCGTCATATCCTGGCTCTGCATTCAGGAAGCTTTCTATGTCACTGCCAGAGTCTCTGTGAGCCGGGGAGGGACAGCTGGTGGCACTGCTGGTCCTACTGGGCAAGCTGGTAAATGCTGAAGACTCTGGGGATCCTGAAAGACAGAACATTTAGGTGTTATCCTCAAAATATTGCAAAGTTGAACACAAAGAGAAACAACATCGTGACAGTTTAAACATTCCGGTACATTCTGAGCTGTTAAACTGAACCCCCCCCCCACACACACACACACACACACACACAAACAAAAAAAACAATAGACCTTCATTCTTCATTCCAAAACACAAGCAGGTCTGTTAGACATCAGTGAAAAGACTTGTGGGAAACTGAGAAGGTGTGAAAAGCCTGGTGGATCAATGGCTGACTGTCCTCACTAAAGATGTCTGTGCTCAACTGCAAATAACTACTGTTTGTGTGTTTTAAGAGGTACGAGGGCAGAAGTGAAGTTAAAATCTAACTCGGAGAGAAAGACAACTGAATCGGTTATTGATGTACTGCAAAACAGCTTTCACAAGAGAGCTGCATTAGTCACCCTCAGGCCAAATGGACATTGACGCTCACAAAGATTTTCTGCAAGACTTTTTTTAACCTTGAAAGCAAGAAGTAATTTTCGCTTCAGTTAACAGTTGCTTGATCAGTAGAAATTAAAGATATCAAGCAGGCAGTTACTTGAGTTTGTATAGACAGCAGTGATGTGAACTGTCACAATCACAGCCAACACATGTATTACACTGACTACTTTGACTTTTAAATCACTGCTCGCTCTCTAAAGCATCAGCTTACGATGCCAGTTCAGTTCTTCTCACCGAGTCTTGGTGTTCTTTTTCCATAGCAGACTTCAACAGCAGCTCACTGTGAGCCATTTTTACTTTACACCCACTATTCTATCTAATGCCCCCTCACTGAATAATAAACCAATCTAAAGTCAGCACAGAATACAACAATGCTTATGCAACAATGTTCTGGGGCTGCAGTTTTTTGGACATGTAAGGACATGCACAGATAATATTCCAGGCCTAACTAAAAGAGGAAGACTGTACTCAGCCAAAGACGTATACCAATGGGCTGACTTTAGCCAGCTGCCAAGAAAAACTGGATGAGATCATTCGCCCAGTTTGTTATGATTTTTTTTTTTCTATTTCTGCTCAAAAGCGGAAGTTATTCTTAATCCTTTGGGAAAATCTGCCTCCCATACACTCATGTGAGCAAGAGGAAGCTGCATGTGTATACATACATGTCTGTGTGCTCATCCTCCAAGAGCCTAAATTCTGTCACTAAACGGGTACAAGTGGATTCACTCAAACTTGAGATATAAGTCAACAGCAAAAATATAAATACATGGAAACTGAACTTATAATGGCACAGAAAAAAGGGGGGAAATTTAAATAACAGGGTGCACTGTTTTTATATCACAAGCCAAAGGGAAAAACAGAAGGCAGCACATATTTAGATGATCTTATTTTATAATTACTGGAAGCCAAAATCCTGACTAAAAATAAAAGTAGATTAATTAGCCAGCCCTAGCAAGAGACTGACTCCAGTAAGGTATAAAATTCAGCTCCAGTCAACAGCTCTCAAGGGTCAGTAAGCCAGCACAACAGTGAATTGTTGTTAGATTTGGGGGTGCACAGGGAATTTAACTTTTAAAAGAATTCCTGCAACAGAATAACTAATAACTAAAGAGAAAGACTTGATATTCTGCATAATAACTACTCAACCCTCTATCACACTTGCACACAAGAGAGAGCATGCCTACGTCAGCCCTGACTGAAAAGGAGGCAGTCAGTACACCGTGTTGACTAAGATCCAGCTTCAGACCACACAATATTAGTCTAATTACAAACTGACTGGGATAACATACGTTTTGGTAAGAAGGAAAATGGGTGTCATGCACGACAGCCGATCATTTTGTTTCTAATAGTGCATCATAAGGGGCAAAATCAATGCTGCCATCCCTACAGAAACAGTAGCATGTTTGGCTTGTATATTTAGGTTTTCCCTTACTTCTATGAGGTTGACCAAAGGAACTCTGACTGCTCGGCCAGAAGCTGAGAGCTTTTATAAAGAAAGATTATTAACATGGCAAAGCAAAACAGGAATGACACTGCCATTATCATATATACACTCACCAGCCACTTCATTAGGTATACCTGTTCAATCACTCCTTAACTCAAGTATCTGATCAGTCAATCACATGACAGTAACACAGTGCATTTAAGATAAGATATCTTTACTAGTCACGCAGGCATGAAATTTTGATTGCAAGCATTTTTACTGCATAGGTCAAGCTGCTTGCTGGTCACCACTGCGCAACGCCCCTAAAGGATATCTACCTCATCATGTTTTTCAATGACAGGAGAAACCAAAGCGCCTAGAGAAAATCTGCGCAAGCACGGGGAGAACATGCAAACTCCACACAGAAGGACCCTGCCTGGGTCTCGAACCCAGGACCCTCTTGCTGTGAGCAACAGTGCGAACCACTGTGCCACCGTGCTGCCACAGACATGGTCAAGCCAACTTGCTGAAGTTCAAACCAAGCATCAGAATGGGTGAAATGGATAATTTAAGTGACATTGAATGTGGCGTGATTGTTGGTGCAAGACGGGTTGGTCTATGTAATTCAAAAACTGTTGATCTACTAGGACTTTCCCACACAACCATTGAAGCTGTTAGTGTGCACTTAGAAACAAGTCTCAATCCAATTTGGGCAGTTATTTTTAAACATCATCTAAATTAACTATAACTTCAGTAATAACCATGATATAAAAATTCCATGTATAGTGCATATATAGAATCACCAGTATAATGTGTTACAAACAGCTTGACTTTGAGTTTGCTGACTTTGTTCCAAAATACAGTTTTCTAAAGTTTTTTTTTTCCCCCACTGGTAGTTCATTTTGTGCCACCGTCTGTTACATGATTCTCCCACAGATTTCAATTCAGGATTCTTGAAGTGAGTCTCAAAGAATGACAAACACCTCTGTCAAGGAGAAATATGTAGTCGATCATGTCTCTCAATCAGAAAAAGGCAATATTTTATAAGTCTTAGAATCGCCTTGAGGCAAATCTTGTTACTACTTAAATCAAACTGAACTGAACTGAATCTGACACAGTGACCATCGTAACAGACACAACACAAGCAATTCAAAAACATGGTAAGATAAGAGAAATAAGCACCATCAACTATTTATTGAGCAGCAAAATTTATGTAAATGTTGGTATATTTTTTCAGACAGTGACAAGCTGTTTTCACTAATTAGCACATTCCTGAGCTGACAGGATGGATTAAAGATTGATTCAAATAAAAACATCTCAACTGCATAATGTGGCACAGACTTGACAATGACTCCAGAATATCATCATTCCTCATAGCATTTGAAAGAGCTCAGAAAGTCTCAAACTAAATGTTGTAATCAGAAGAGTCAGCTATTCGTTTTTAAGAAAATTAAAGTTTTCATAGTTACAACCAATGCCATGGAGGTTTATAAGTCCTGCAGCAGAGCAAAAGACCACAATATGACAGGCCTTGAGATTATTTCTAGTTTCTTCTTTTAGAAGCAATACATCTGCAGTTGTAGAGGTCACAAGTTCAATTACTACAAGTATTTTAGTACCTGTCAAATAACTACTGGGCAAACCGCATCATGCTGACTCATGCAGTAACATGGAAACACACATCACTGCATAAAGGAACAGCCTATTGGGTACCACATCATGACATCATCACAATCAGATTTGTTTTTTCCTGTATAAAACATGGTGGATAACAATGACAATGAGAACTACACTGACCTTCAATCTCAAGTGAAGCTGCAGAGCTTAACCTTAACCACAGTGGGTTAGTGGGTTGCTGCAAAAACATTTTCCCAGTTTTTCTTCATATTTCTGCCATTAACAAAGAATCCAACAATGAATCTGTGCGAGTATGTTGAAGGAGCTGAAAGTGGTGGTGACAAGTGGATCCTGGGCGTTTTTCTCAGACTCCACCCCCTCACAGCTGTCTCCCAAAACTAGCAGGGGACTGTGAGCTTTGACAGCTGTCCCCCCTCTGTGTCAGTCAGACCTCACCGCCTCGGCATACACACACACAGACACACACACAGAACAGGTGTAAAGCTCGCTGATGAGTGCCTGAGAAGTTGCAGTTGCTGGCTGAATGTGAATCAGTTGATATTTATATTACCCACAGCTTTTGGTAAGGCATGTATTCTCAATAAAATGACTCTGTAGATAAATATGAAAAATCTGTTGGAAAGGGACAAGCTTTCTGGCTACTATTTATAGTCCACATGTAGTCAGAGTGTGAATGACCAATCACATTTTTTGATCAGGCTTTGTTTGCCTGTAGATAAACAGTCTAATTTGACACCGATTCAGCTTTTAACTTGACTTTAGAGAGGCTAAAGCTGCATTTACACTACAGGGAGTTTCCCCACAGACTAGAACCTTTCAGAGGAACTCTGCAGGAACTCTCAATTAAATGTGGGGGAAATTTTATCCCCCTCCCCCAAAAAGTCCCTACCTGGTGGGAAGAATTTTGGGGGCTCGTCTTCAAATGTCAAATGTCACTGTACACATTGTTCTAATCTCTGGTTGCTAGATTACAGTGAAAAGGAAGATGGGCAAGAATTGATCTAAAGGAGCCTTTTAACCTTGGGACTTAAAAGTTCCTGGTACTCTGAGTGGGAACAGTTTCATACTGTACTGTACCTTCTCAGACAAAGAAAACATCACTTGCAATTCAAATAATTTCCATTTCATTGCAGCTACTAAGGCAGAACTGAGGCTAAGAAAGGTGTGCTAGTCAAGTGTAGCAGAAAAAATGGTAACGTAAATGTGATCCAAACAAATTATTCAGTTTGAAGCAATTAATGTGGTAAGAACTAATGGACAAAATGAAATTCCTACCAGTATGCTTCTGCCTTCAGTCAGACCCTGTGTGATTTTGACCCCACAAGCTCCAAAATGTTAGATGTATGGTGACAGACCATACAAGCACTGACAGGGATCCAGGAGTCCAGTCAGCTCCTATGGTGGTAATGAGATTATCATTGACCGCCCCCTGTGACCCTGACCTTTGACCTCATAATAATCCAGCATCTTAGTGACCTAATATGCTGGCAACAATATTTTCACTGACAACCCCATGACCTCATTAATGTCATCAGTTCTTTTACCCATCTTAGTAATTAAGTATACTAAATTAGGCTGGGATCCAGCAGCTCAATAAGCTCCTACGATGGTAACAAGAATTTCATTAGTGACTCTGTGTGACCCTGACCTTTGACCCCACGATCTCATACATGTTATCAGACCTTCTTACCCATTACATGTATAAACTACACAACGTTTGGTCAAGATCCAGCTAACAAGTCAGCTGTGATGTAGCTGTCAGCTGTGGTGGTAAAAAGTGTAACGGATTGACAGACAACCAAAAAACATAATGCCTCCACGTTGGAGGCATAATAAAGAACGTGTTGGGTCTCAAAACCCTCTCTTTGGCACATTTTTATTGTTAGCTGAGACAAGATACTTTTAGGTGTTTTGACTATGTGCAGATTTTATCAGCATTTAGAGATAAAACCTTATTTTTTCTCACACCCTGTATTTCCGCATCCTGTATTTCTTAATACTATCACGCTAAATGTGTACAAGATGCTCTCTGCAGCCACGTTGATTTATTGCACATAGGGGTGTTTCCATGTAGGCACACTACAAAGCTGTTCCCAGCATTGCCAACCACACCAGATAGAATGTGAACACGCAGTCTTGCTCCCCTGTTGTACTCACATATGTAATCAGCTATTAATCCACCATGTGCATTTAATCCGCTTGGTAACACATTCACAAAATTATGTATGAAGAGCAAAAAAATTTTCATTCTTTTGTCAGGTGGACACTGACACACAACCTCCCATTTTTCACTGCGATAAAAATCTGTCTGCAAACACTTTAGAAAGTACAATCTACTAAATAGCAATTCAAACCTTCACTATGATTCGTGTAAAACCATGTTTTACTCCAATAACTTTATTTGCTCATTTCATTGTATTATTCTTGCCTTGAGCCCAAAGTGCATCCAACGTGTGGCCTATACGTGAGGGAATTGAATTTAGCTAAAAAAGGACACCTAAGAATATCATCTTACAATATGAACAAAGCTGTAAAGCAGAAGGATGATTTGACATATGTTCGCAAACTCCAGCACAAAGGCAATAAAACAAGAAGAGACATGATGGGTTCCACCCTAAACCACAAACATGTTCAGCAGACATGAGAAGAAGCTTCAGTTGTTTTTTGTGTAATGAAGTCAAATTAAATGTCTCCAGTCACTGAGATTTTGCATAAACTTACAATTATTAAAATTATGTCGATTTTTGCCTTTGAGTGTCCTCTATGCTGCCTTTCCAACAGGAAGTAAACTTTGCAGATCACAACTCTGTGCAATATTTCACCTACTTTTCTGCGTAGGATTTTTTTTTTTTTGAAGGCCACAGAGTATCTGACCAAGAACCGCAGTTAAGCAACACAGTGCATCACAAAGGCCTTTTCGACTAACAGAACTAGTTTGGTTGAATCACAAAACATGTCCAGCCAACTCTTTTACAAGCTGTGCATACAATTTACTTTTCAAAAAAAAGCTTTGAAAAGTAACGACATCACAATTTACGCTTTTTCAGACCACACAGGGATCGGATGTGATACAGTCTGGTTCACACCAAGAACTGATATTTCAGGTTCCAAACAAAGGTATTTTTAGCTGAAAATGGCTAAGACGTTGTTTGAGAACAAGAAGCAAACCAGTTTTCTCTTGGTTTAAAAGTTCAGGATGAGGTCTGAATATTAACTTGGACCTGGGAAGCTTTTCAATTCAGATTTTAGGTAAATCAAATTACACTGACCTTTGATACTGAAGAAATATGATCAAGCCAACAACTTTCTACCTTTCTTGCAAAATTGCTGATGCAGATCATGCATTATGATTACCAGTATCATACTAATATATATGAAAATTACAATCGTCACTGTACAACCCCAAATCAGAAAAAGTTGGGACAGTATGAAAAATGCAAATAAAAAAAGAAAGTAGTGATTTCTAAATTTACTTTGACTTGTATTTCATTGCAGACAATACAACAGCACATTATTTAATGTGTTCCTCATGAATTTTATTGGTTTTTTTTTTCAAAATAAACATGTATTCCAATTTTGGTTCTTGCAACACATTTCAAAAAAAGTCGGAACAGTAAAGCATTTACCACTTTGTAATGTTGCCATTCCTTTTCACAACACTTAAAAGACGTTTAGGGACTGAAGACACCAAGTGATGAAGTGTTTCAGGTGTAATTTTGTCCCATCCTTCCTGCAAACAAGTCTTAAGGTGGGCAACAGTACGGGGTCTTCGTTGTCGCATTTTGCGCTTCAAAATGCGCCACACATTCTCTATTGGAGACAGGTCGGGACTGCAGACAGGCCAGTCAAG
>VUQH01038355.1:45305-55477 GCA_015106775.1 Etroplus canarensis | reverse complement strand
AGCACAGATTTCCACTGGTCTAATGTCCATTCCTTGTGTTTCTTGGCCCAAGCAAATCTCTTCTGCTTGTTGTTTTTCCTTAGTAGTGGTTTTTTAGCAGCTATTTGACCATAAAGGCCTTTCATGCAGTCTCCTCTGAACAGTTGATGTAGAGATGTGTCTGCTACTAGAACCCTGTGCGGCATTTAACTGGGCTCTGATCTGAGGTGCTGTTAACTTGCCACTTCTGAGGCTGGTGACTCGGATGAACTTATTGTCAGCAGCAGAGGTGACTCTTGATATTCCTTTCCTGGGGTGGTCTTCATTTGAGCCAGTTTTGTCGTGGTTTTGTCGTGTGGTTTTTGCAACTGCACTTGGGGACACATTCAAAGTTTTTGCAGTTTTCTGGACTGACTGACCTTCATTTCTTAAAGTAATGATGGAATGTTGTTTCTCTTTACTTAGCTGATTGGTTCTTGCCACAATATGAATTCTAACAGTTGTCAGATAGGGCTGTCAGTTGTGTACCAATCTGACTTCTGCACAACACAACTGATGGGCCCAACCCCATTAAGGACAGAAATTCAACAAATGAACCCTGACAAGGCACAGCTGTGAAGTGAAAACCATTGCAGGTGACTACCTCATGAAGCTCATCAAGAGAATGCCAAGAGTGTGCAAAGCAGTAATCAAAGCAAAGGGTGGCGTTTTGAAGAATCTAAAATATAAAACATGTTTTGACTTATTTCACACTTTTTTCTTCACTACATAATTCCATATGTGTTCATTCATAGTTTTGATTGCTTCAGTGAGAATCTACAATGTAAATAGTCATGAAAATAAAGAAAAACCAATAAATGAGAAGGTGAGTCCAAACTTTTGACTCGTAGTGTATGTGTCGCAGTAATTTTAAGCTGTGAGTAGTGTTTGCAAAGTGACATTTACATTTAATATGACTACGATTCTCTTTTCTGCTTTCAAACTATGTACCTTAAGTGAAAAAATATTAAAAAGCTGAAAATATCACTTGAGTTTAGGTTTGAATACAAAATCATCTCTGCATGTGGATTATAGTCATTTGTAGTTCTGTGGTTTACAGAGTGTAAGTTTATGAGAACATATTTGTTTTAACTCCAAAAAAAAACCATTTATATATGAACATATTCATTTTTCTGCATTGAAAGAAAGTCAACAAATATAAGAATGCTTTTCTTTCTTTTTTATACAGCTTGTTAGCACAGACTGAAACCAAAAACGTTTTTATAGACACAATATAGTCAACTGATATACTGATTTTTCTAAATAATTTGAAATATTAGCAATAGAATGGGAATCATTTTATTTTTAAGGCTCTTTCAGATCTAACAGTCACAGAGTGTCATATTTATTACAAAGGTGTAATGTCAGACACCGAAAGGTAACTAGTCACACTTTCTAGTCACACAATTTGTATCTAGTGATAGTCATGTGGATAAACATGTTTCTGTGAAAAGAAGACTGTTTCTTGACCATTTTTTCTTTGCATCACTGTAAATCACGGGATTTTGTGACTAACAAGATCGTTTGCTCTATTTTCATGACAGAGAATGGTCTGCAGCATTTGAATTGACTAGAATTGCTTTCACACCTTCCCACACTGCGGCATTTGCATCATTTTTGGAAGGGGCACAAGCAAAGTTTTTTCTTTTTCTTTTTTTTATTGCTCTGTCCATGATCATGCATGCAGTGCCTAAAAAAAAGCTCAAAATTTAAATGCAGTCCTTAAGATGTTCCAAACATTTTGCATCTATATAACTGCAAGTTTTCTGGTAAACAATATAAAACTCATAATATCTAATTCATGATGGACCTCCCTGCATGGCTATAGAAAGGTAGCATTATAACAATCATTGTTTAATAAGTTTCCAATGAACACATTATGGCCTGGGGTAAAAAAAAATATTTTTGGCAATTTTGTTCAATGCAATTAACAAAAAAGACTTTAAAACTCCTTCTTGATTTTGTTTATGCCTCCTGCATAATCTCTTTGGAGGTGGATTTATTGGTATCCAGATGAGGTATTTACATTTCTAACATCATACTCAGTTGAAGAAATTTAAGTAGACTTAAGCAGAAGGAAAAACAAAAATTCTTTAAATTAAACAATTGGACAGTGACATTGATAGTTAGCAGGCCCCCCACCACTTCCAGGCAATGACGTAAGTAAATATAAGTAATGACTCTCTTCCAGTGACATAAGTAAAGTACATTTAATCATGTAGTGGAGTAGAGTTTTGATGTACTTGTACTTAACCATTTCTCTGTTATGCTACTTTGTCTTCTACTCTACTATATTTTGGAGGCAAATATTGTACTTTTTACTCCATACAATTTATTTTAGAGCTTAAGTTATTTATTAAAAGTTCTATAAAATTTTCCAACTCAAATTATAAAGCCCAAATTTTGCTTAAACACTGGTGCAAAACCTCATTTCATTCAAGAATACTGTAATAAGACACTGTACTGCATATCAGATTGAAAATTGTGTCCAGTGTTTTGCATACAGATTTTATTTCAGAATCAGAATCAGAACACTTTATTAATTCTAGGGGGAAAATTGCATTCTGTTACACATACTCTGTTATGTATAAATACATATACATTTGAAAGGCAAAAAAATAAAGATTAAAATAAATATACATATCCCTATAAATTGCAATATGTAACATAAATAACTCCAAAGGTAAACACTATATACAATATGTGCAAGAAGTGGCAATAAAAGAAACTGTTCAAGGTGTCACAGGGAGGAACTGTAGACTTTGGTGGCCACAGGTAGAAAAGATTTCCTATTGCATTCTGTGGTGCATCGTGGCAGATGCTTCTGGTTAAATATTTTGATCTGTGTTTATTATATTAGAAAACCATGATTTTTTTTTAAATTGAAATATTTAATACCTTGGTTTAATTTTTGATGATTATGGATTATAGCTCATGAAAGCAAGAAATCCTATATTTTAGATTGTTATATTTCCCAAGATTAATCAAAAAAGAATTTACAGTACTGAATGTCCAACTTCTGAAAAGTGTACTCCTTTATTCACTCAGTGCTTTGTTGGGACCTCTTCTCAATGAATTACTGCATCAGTGTAGCATGGCATAAAGGCAACTGGCTCATGGTACTGTGTTACTGCATGCCAGGTTGCTTTGATAGTTGCTCTCAGGTAGTAATATTTTTTGGTCGTATGGAGAGTACCCCACAGATTCTCTATAATGTTAGGGCCGGGCAAGTTGGTTGGCCAATCAAATGGCCAACAAACCATTTAGTAGATTCTTTGGTATTACTGGAAAAAGAAGAATCTCTATAAAACTTGTGAACAGATGGAAGCATGCTCTGAAATCTCCTAGTTGACAGCTTTGTTGACTTAGAACTTGATACACAGGAGACCAACCACCACCAACACCAACAAATGACATGACACTCCAAATCATCACTGACTGAAGAAACTTCACACTGGACTTCAAACACCTTGGACTCCATGCCTCTCCACTCTTCCTTCAGACTCAAGGACCTTGATTTCCAAATGAAATGCAAAATTTACTTCCATCTGAAAAGAGGACTCTGATCTATTGAGAAACACTCCAGTTCTTTTTCTTCTCAGCCCAGGTAAGACACTTCTGATGTTTCTAGTTCATGAGGAGCTTGATCTTAGGAATGTGACAGTTGTAACCTTTTCCCTGAAGATATCTGTGCATGGCAGATCTTAATGTACGGACACCTGTAACAATTCCACAAACCCAGATGCAGGACACACAGGCAGGGAAACTAAAATCAAAATCCTTAATCCTGGAACAGGCAGCAGCCATAGACAGGAAGGCAGGCAGAGAAGGCCAACAAATTCAAATGAGGATGAATCAAAAAGCAGAGTCCAAGGAGCAATTTAGATATTCAAACACAAGGAGATCCACATATGAGAGAAAAACAAGGAGCAAATACAAGCTATACACAAACACCAGGAAAACTGCCAAGTCAGCAGTCTTTGCCATGATTTTGATTGAATCTACTGAGCTAGGCCGAGAGATACTCGGTATTTATACTGAATAGTAATTTATGCAAACTTGAAATTAAATATTCTAATAATAAGAGATACTGGATTTCTGATTTTCATGAGATGTTAGACATAATCATCAAAATTAAATTAAAAGTCATGAACTATTTTTACTTTATCCAATCCAAAAGCATAATTATAACAGACATTGCACAATACCCCCAAATGTCTGATGTGTGTGTTCTTGCAAAGGGTCACCACTATACTGGTAGCACAAAGTGACCCTAAAAAATGTAACACGGGTGCTGCATATTCATCCTAAATTATATTGTATACATACATAAAACTGAATATAAGGAAACAACACAAACAAGTCATAACAGAAACACAAGAATTCAGAAAACTAAACTTGATTAATCAGTCTTGCATTAACCTAATGTGGTTAGATTGTGTATAGCTGAGGACTGCTAAATTAAAGTTAAATTCAGTTTCTTAATCCTTAAAACCCCTGTCTCTTTATATAATACACAGTCAGCATCAGTGTGCACTTCCTGACTGAATCAAAGAAAAATACAACTCTACAGAACCATTTCATGGATCCAAAATGGAGGCATGCAATTTTTAAGATTCTGAACTGTATTTGCCGTTGAGATTAGTGCTCTAACTTTTAAAAATCCTTCACATAAATTTAACATATTCGCTCCAAAAACACGTGATGTAATGCATTTGTCAGGAAAATGTTTTAAATTGTTTTCCTGAATTGAGGTGAGCCACCACATCACATCCTTTTATTTTATAATGAATGTGTTAAATTTTGTGCATTAGTGCAAAGGCAATTTTGATAAGGTAAATTGGTATCTTCTGAGTGTAGAAATAAGTTGATACTTATAACACCAGCTTATAATTTTTCCACAGTAAACTTATTTTCTCCTCACTAAACTCCTACTTTGAGGATTAGAATTTACACAAACAGCCTTTATCCAATAACTCTAGATGGGGAAAGATCCCCCACCCACAGACTCATTACTTGGTAATGCCTTTAGTCATATTTGATTGCTTGCCTCCATCTCAGATCGTCATTGCAGATGGGCCTCTTTGTCTTACCCTGCACTAAGGCCCTAAGGGATGGCATTCCAGACCACAGCTCACACTGAGTATATTTTTTTTATTGTAATAAATGTATGTAAATAAGTGTTTTCAGTGTTTTAAAAAGTAAATAGAAACTTTAAAATAATAAAAGATAATATCAGGGCATACATAATGAGCAGAAATCTAATTTCCATGGTAAATGGTCACATACATTGCTAATGCTGTGGCAAAATTCATGCAGATTTGATGAGAACATAAATGAACCACTTTAACAACATTAACATGATCATTGTAGTTTAATTACAGAAAAATAATGAACACTTTTTTGAACTACTTTAAAATACATTTCCTTATAGCTGAATTTTACCCTCTGTCTTTCTGTCTCTGTGTATCTCTGACACTGTATCTTAAAATATATAGAACTGAAAAAGTTGATCATGACATACTGCTAACTTGTAACTGGCTAAAGTAAGAAACAACTGTTGAATTGTTTGCTTTTGTCAGTTTTTCTAACCTTATTGTTTTTTATGAACCAAGTAGTCTTTCTCTACTGGCTGAACAATGAAGCCAATGAACCAAAATGGCCACTTGAGGTTCGAAAAGTGAGTCAGTCCCCATAAACTACCATGTTAAAACAACCAACAGCAGACATAAATATGTTTACAGTTTGATTCAAAAATTTTGTTAATATTTCTCCCTGAATCATAACAAGAGAAGTTTTTGGTTTTTTGTGTCAAGGCTTAAAAATCAAGCCTTAAAAGTCAGTTTTAATTACGGTATAGCTACTCTGATTGACAGATTATTGTGTTGCAGTTAATTATATCCTACTAATAGACCTACAAGACTTCTGTGCTCCAGTTTTAGGAAGTGAAATTGTATAATTTCATTTGTATGTTACTTAGCACTAATTTGTAGGTATCTGTGTCTATGAGCATAGAATCCATGGCTGCACCTTACTAACCCATCTTGCTAGTGTTAGGTAATAATGTTGCTCTCTCATCCAAACATGATCATTTCTTGTTTAAAATGTTTAAAAAGACAGTGGAGTCAAAAATACTAAAATTAAGGTTTCAAAATCAGATTTCACAAATTAATGTGTGACATCATGATGACTACATCCTTCTTTTATATATAATAGTCTATTGTTCAGCGCTAAGACTTTGTTCCTACACTGTGAGGTAGTGTCAACATCACTCATTTGTTATGCCTAGCAAAAAAATGAAAAAAGCTAGAGAAAGATGAAAATATTAAAGTCATGATAACTGAGGATGTCAGACTCATGGCCACTTCCCTACTGCTATACTGAAATACTGATGTATTTGTGGTGAAGCGTTTTCTGCTATTTTAATAATACCATTGAACTTTTAATTTAAACTCTATTTCAATTTCATATTTAAATGCACATGACCTGTGGATACATTCAACATTCACTATATTTCCAAATGCCCTTTTCCCAACTTAGGAGATGTTTACATTGACCTGGTTTCAGGTGAGTTCAATTATCTTACATGGGGCCATGTACCAATCATAATAATGTTGTTGAAATTGACTATAAAAATCTTGTAACAGAGCAGCCCCTGAGCAGGTGAGGCTTTTATTAATCAGCTGAGCTTCTGTGGGAAGATTCAAGCCCGCTGCTGCTACTTCTTTTTTGTTTTTCTTTTTATAAATTTCAGTTTTTTATTTTCAGTCAGAAGAGCAGCAGCTTGTTTGGAAACACTAAAATCTAACGAATAATAAATCTTGCACCCACTTAGAATTTTGACAATTTTGCAGCCAGTCAGTTTCTCTTCAAACAGGACAGCACCGTTAGGGGAGCATATGTTTTTGTTGAGGCATGTAAGAAAAAAAAATCCATTTCCCTTTAGTTTAGCAATATTTTATTCTATGTTACCACCTCTTGAGTTTGAGACATTTTAATTTAAAGAGCACTGACCAGAGATGCAGAAGTGGACACCACTTCCTAAGGAAGATGGATAGCTCCTTCCTCAGGAACTAATTAGCCAGTGTCTTCCAGGGCCCCTGTTCAAATGCCAAGTCCTGAAGCTCCATAACTGTAGGGGACAGCCAAATAAGGATTCACAGAACAGGCAGATAAACAGATGATGCTAATTGTCTATTATGAAAGCTCTTTAGAGATAATTTGAGTAGTCTATTTTGAGGTCAGTTGTGCAAATCAACTTAATGCTGTAATTTTTTGACATCTCTGTGAAGCATTGGTCCAGTTTTGTGCTGCAAACATACTGTGTGATGTGATCATGAAATTATGTGAATTCATGGTGTGTGACAGACTTTGTTTAAGCTTTTAAGACAATTTCATGATGTAATGTCATGAAATTGTTAATGATCAAATTCAAGTCAGAGTGATGGGATGTTCAGAATATCACATCACCGATGTTTTCACTGTTTGTATTATTTCTTCATATAAATGTTTAAAATTTTACTATTAGCCTCCACTTTGCCTTCCTTCCTCACATAGTGCGAGTATGCCTGATGATCCATGCACTGTAAGTGGATTTGCTGCTTTGCAGAATTGTGAGGTAGGCTGCAGCAATAAATGATAGTGTTTTCTGACACACTCCATTTTGATTTCACTCTAGTGAATTTGAATAGCACACTGTGAGATACAATGGCTAATTGGCTGATCCATCTCAACATTAAAGGCATTTAAAGCACACTTAGTGTCATTTTAGTCGCATTCAGTGTTCCATTACAAGATTTCAATTCGAGGTAGAAAAAGTAATGGAAATGCTGAGAAATGAATAGTCATCAAGGACTAAAAATCATTCATATGCATTCTTTGACAACTGTCAGTGTAACAATAAGCATAATTAGTGTCTAAATTATCCACTTCTTATTATGGAAAGGGTGTAAAATCCCTTTTTCTTGGCCTTGATGTGAGCAGTTGGTGAACGAAAGAGTAAATGTATACAAATACACACATTCACACGTGTGTGTGTGCAATACACACACACACATGCGCACACTCACAGACGCACACACACACACACACACACACACACACACACACACAAAAGGTATCTATGCATATATAAACACACAGAAGGGTAAATACTTATTCAAAATATGTATGGAAGAAGGGTCTTTAAGGAAGGCATTTCATGGCAAGTAAGTACATGGGTATGCATGAAGGGTAGGAGTTAATATATTACTAGCAGATATCACTTCATTGTAATAGTGATCATGGGAAGACTTTCATCAGCAGCTCCATAGGCAGAATGTATGTTTAAGGAGTAAGATAAAACCTAACCTTGAGTATTTACTGAGTGCCTCTTTGCTTCCTTTGCAGTCCTCAAATCTGCAGCTCTCATTCATTTTGCCCTGAGGCCTTTTTGATGCTGAAGGTGTATATAGCCCCAGAGACCGTCACGCTACTTTTTCATTCATTTGTTTTCCGTATGCAGATTTTTATCCACTGAAGCTCTGACTTACAGAAGACACATCTAAAATTTGACAGTTGAATATTCATGAGATTAAAATAAAAAGAGGAGAGAATTAATCTTTGTTTATCTTTGTTGATGTTATGATGTCCAACAGAAGACTGTGTTTGTAAGCATGGCCAGGACGGTCATTTTAACTTCTCAGTATTGCAGATGATGACCATAACTGTGAACATAGAGATTATCCTGGTTTCTTTTTTGCGGACTAACAAAAATAACTATTAAGACTAAGTAGACATTTTGATTAGCCATAGCAGTATTAACTTTTGCGTCTTGTGTGAATGCTTGTGCAAAAGTTTATATGGTGAGGCAGCATGCATAAGTGCATATATTTGCAAACATGCAAACAAGCCTATGTGTGCAAAAGTATGTGGGTGTGATATGGATTAGTTTGAGTGAATACTGCTGTACACGGTGTAGCTAAACCCTTAAATTGGATTAATTCAAGGTGGGCTCTTAAAATGAAAGATGTCATTACCTTGGGTTGATGTTTCCACCCAAGTTTGCTGCCTTCAACAAGCCCCTCTATTAAAAGCAATGTATTTATATATTGTACAGTATATGATTTTTTTTCTTTTACACATATTAACCTTACTGTAAGGTACACAGTAGCCCAGAGTATATGTGTTTACTGTAGCATAGTGTGTTTACATATGTGTAATCATGGACAAGTTTAAAACATAAATCTGAATGTTAAGCAATGCAATTTACGTTTGATGGTAAACTCAGTATTATGAAGCACTGACTGCTTAGACAATGCAATGGATACTCTCAGTTTGATGGTTAAACACTGTCACATGGAATATAAATTCATGCATACCTTAGAAATGACCTTTAGGGCCTATATTTTAAAATATTTATTGCCAGACAGAGAGGTTGGCTAAAGGAAGAGGATTTAAGAGCCCCACTTAACATGAATAAACTCTACCCTTTCAGAATGGTTTATCATAATATTTGTGTCTCCTGTGCTCTTTTACTTGACCAGCTGCTTCAAACCTAGGGATACCCTCAAAACTGACGAAATGACTGTGAGAATAGAAACTTGAGAAAAAGCTGAACCAATACTCGGATGATGTAAACCAGCTGCACTGAAGTGTGAGTGTTCCCATTTACATCACCATTAATCCCCACGGCATGTTGTCAGCATGAATACAGATATTGGTATGGCCCGTGGACATGGATGTGTTTTTTTCTTCTTTTCTTCCACTTGATGGATTGTTACTCAGCTGTGATGTTCAAAGTGGCAGAGATTAGGTTTGAATCCGTTCTCACAAAACCAAGTGAATGGCTGCAATAGCTTTCATATAGAGCATTTGAGGAAATCAGAATGTGATGTTTGTTATTCTTTCTACTCCATAAAGAAATACCACCAGATAAGCAAATTTGGAGGTAAACTGCTATTTATGCCTTATTAGAGTCAGTATATATATATGTGTGTGTGTGTGTGTGTGTGTGTGTGTGTGTGTGTGTGTGTGTGGATGTATACATATATATATATATATATATATATATATATATATATATATATATATAGAGAGAGAGAGAGAGAGAGAGAGAGAGAGAGAGAGAGATATATATATATATATATATATATATATATATATATATGAGAGAG
>VUQH01038355.1:31476-45285 GCA_015106775.1 Etroplus canarensis | reverse complement strand
TAGAGAGAGAGAGAGAGAGAGAGAGAGAGTTCTAGAAATGTGTAATAATAGTTCTACATCTTCAGTATGGCATTTGATTGCAGTGACACTGCATTTTCTTTCCACAAAGATGTGCATATCGCTGAACTGTCTGATTAAGTACTATATGACAGACTAACTTCTGGCGATATGAACTTGATGTATGTGATAAGTCATTTTCCCATGCAATTTATTGGCAGCTGATTTTGTAGAGGTTAAGCGATTATTTTCATCTACTGAAGTCTGACTTCATCTCTGCTGAGTGACTTGGCTGTACTGGAGAATGTAGATGAGGATGATACATACAGTGTCACTACTCACAGAGCAATCTGAGTCAACATCAGCAACCTAATTTTAACATGAGAGGAGCTGGAAAAGATGAGTGTCTTGGTCTCTTGCTGCACTATCTGAAACGGATGATGAATCCCTGAATGGTCTTGGAAGTGTTAATGGTAATATACTGTACATAAATGAATAAGGTGTATATCCAGTATGTGGCTAGGGAAACAGCTTTTTTGACTGAGTTAACCACTGTAGAAGTGTTGGTTGTAGACTATACTGCCTCATGTTGGTGTGCCATGGCCTCTGCATGGACAAGTTGACATTCACATAGAGGACACACTAGGTTAAACAGTTACTGCTTTGTCCAGTGACAGCATTGGTTGTGTGATTGGGATGAGCTGAGGATGTGTCCTTCAGCTGTGTTTGTGACTCACTTGTGGACAGAACAGCATATCCTCCTTGGGGGATAAGTGTCTGCCACAGGTGAAAGATGGTTTTAAATCTACTCCATATGGCTCAACAGATAGATATGACAGAAGAGCATATGTGTCCTTCACCTTTCTTGTGATGTCTAAATATAATGAATTTGACCCTGACTAGTCTTCAGACACTAGTAGTTGACATAAGTTAAATGCACCAAAACCACACAAGAAAGACATAATTCTACTAGTACACAGTGAGAGTTGGTGATCTCCTGTTCATACTGTCCATGAAGTCACTCCTTGATAATGCATGTGGGCTTGTTTTCTTAATCTAAATTCATAATCTCTGATATGTGGCAAAATAACTTAGAATCTGAGGTTGAGCTGTACCTTGGAGCAAACTTCTGTGTTGTCAGTTCATGATTTGTCCCTACTGGGACCAATGCCAGACCTCTGCTTATAAGGAGGACCTCCCAGAGCTGCTGTAACTGTGTGGTCATGGTCATATTAGCTTGGCCCTTTGCAAAGTTACTACTGAGTACAATGTTCAACTGTTCACCTAAAATAAAATATCCCAGACCTTTATATTTGATAATAAACTTTATTTCCTTCAACTGTGAGTGGGCATTATAGTTTGGCTCAAAGGGCTGCACAATACACCTACAGGACCTTTTATGGCATTCTATTCTAAATCTATAGACATTAAAATAGTGTTGCCCACCCCATCCCCACCCAGTCATGGTCCCCTTCCCTCCGGACTTTGACTGATCTTCTGTCTCTCTCTTCTACTTTTCTCTATTACTCTGTCTCAGGGGTTGGGGTCACTAATCATTCTGCTTAGTTCCACGTGCAGTAAGGTCTGGGTGGAGTGGAGTCTTCACACCTGTGGCTGGTTAATCATCATCTGGACATATAAGCCCTGTAGATGCCGGAAGACTGCCAGTGTGTAGCTACAGCTTAGTAGTAAGCCAGGCCAGCTTCTGTCAATGTCCAGTTCTTATCAGTTTGCTTTTGCTCCAGTTTTTCCTGATCAGTTATTTACCCTCTGTTTCTCTCACTTCAGGACCTGGGACCGCACTTGGACCACCTGACCCACTCTCTATCACATATGGACTTCTATCATTTGGAAAACCAATGTAGCCAAACTCGATCACCCCTGCCACTCCAACTATCAAGCTCTTACACCTTCAATAAACCTGTGTTTGCTTTCATGCTTGAGTTCAGTCTGTTTTTGGGTCCAAATGTCACCAATCCTGACACATCCCTTATTTATTTTACACACGAACTTCAACACGAACACAAAAACATTAAAAAAGGAGAAAACAAACGAACAAAATGGAATAATAAACAAGGGGCATTATACTATCTGTATATATTAATATATTTAGGCCAAACCATATTTTTGCTTAGAAGAAATCTATTTTTTACATCAGTGGTCATGAATTGTTGCTGTAGTCCGCAAACAAAAGCCGTTCAAGTTCTATCACACCAAAATGATCTAATCATGCACTGGGACACAGTGCTGGAACAGAAAATGTCCTTCCCCAAATGATTCCCTCAAAGTTGGAAGCATAGAATTGCCCAAAATATCTTGGTAAGCTGAAGCATTAGGAGTTCCCTTCACTGGAGCTAAGAAGCTCAGGCCAGCCCCAGAAAAAATCACCCCATGACATTATTTGTCCTCCACCAATCGTTTTAGCTGGTGCACTGTAGTCAGGCAGGTAATGTTCTTCTGGCATTCACCAAATCCAGACTCATCCATCAGACTGCCAGACTGAGAGGCATGATTCTTCACTCCACAGAAAATGTTTCCACTGCTCCAGAGTCCAGTGATGGCATGCTTCACACTACTCCATCCAATGTTTGGCATTGTGCTTGATGATGTAAGGCTTGCATGAGGGTGCTTGGCCATGGAAACCCATCACATGAAGCTCCCAGCCCACAGTTTATGTGCTTATTTTAATGCCAAAGCATGTTTGAAACTCTGCAGTTATTGAGTCACCAGAATATTGGTGACTTTTAGGCACAATGTGCCTCAGCACATGGCTAGGTGCTTTAAACACCTGAAATAAAATGAATTAAAAACCCGAAATCAGTGATTAAGAGAAGTGTCCCATTACTCTTCTCCATATAGTGTATGGTAGCACAGTGAATGGGACACAAATAGAAAAATGGCATTATCCAATTTAAGTTGTTTTAGTAGTAAATATGGTAAAAAAAAATGTAGCAAGGGACTATTTCTAACTTTGACAAAGAGTTGCATCACTAAATTCTTTTTATGTATAGATCCCTCCATGTTTATGACAAATCCTTTAACTTGAGTTGATTTTTCCCATTTTCTAAATAAATACCTCTTTAATTCTTCTTACAGTGATTGAAATAGATGTCTTTACATCCTTAATCTTTTACAAGAATGACACATATTCCAAAAGAAAACTTAACAGAATTGTGCTGTATTGTAATAAATTATAATATACACCTATTAATTTGATATCTATGCAACATGAACAGGCCATGGTCTATTTTTTCCTGTGCAAAACAAACAGGATAGTTCCACTGTGAAAATTCTTATAGCTTATATGCCCAACATGACAGCCTCTCCAATAAAAAGAAAAGAAAAGAAAAGAAAACTGTGTGGCTGTGTGTCTATACACAGTCAGAAAAAGAAGCTCTATTTGTTGAAATAAATTCTAAAGATTCTAGAGAAACATTACTGCAATATTTTAAGTTAACTTAATTTCTCCTTCCAGTTCTGCCTTTGTTTTCCTCTAGAAATGTGTGAGGGAGTATGTAATGTGTGTGGGGAAAAACGTGAGAGAGAAGGAAAGAGGAACAGAGGGAGAGATGGGGTGGGAACATAATTACATGCTTTCAGGCATAAGCAAGCAAAATGGTTACAGTATGGCTTTGGTGGAACTGAATTAAAAATTCTCTCTTTATCCTTCATCAGCAACTTGACACACACAAAATGATATTTTCTTTTAAGATGTGAAGTGACCCAGATGCTGTGGCAGTAAGCAAAATCATTTAGACACTTGGAAATAGAAGGCTGTCAGGCTATGTGATTTGTCTAAAATATTGAGATAAAAATATATGCATCAGTCAACAAATGTGACTGTATTTTCACTCATCTGTTGTGTATCTGCTAGCAAGATATCCCAAAAGTTAATCAGTGGATTTGGATGAAATTGCGTGACAGATGGCCATAGGCCTAAGGTTCAGTTGATCAGATATGTGCGAGTTCTGGGTCTGGGATGGCTGCCACTGGGAAACTGACATTTTTTATTTGTAACTATTGTGGTGAGTTCACCTTTTAGTAGGTAAGGTTCAACGCAAAGAGTTTCTAAAATGAACTGGATTCATCTACTGTAGTATGATCATATTTAAATGAAAAATTGAATCATATCATTGCTAATGCTTTGATGTTCAACATAACTGTCAGGGTTTAGGTAATGCTCAAAATGGTTTATTCTTCTTAAGTATCTTAATAGATGTTGAATGGGTCATCACGTATTGACGATATAAAGGCAATTTAAACCATGACACAGTTGTTCATATAATCCATAGACCTTGCTTGGAACAGATGAAATTATTTTTGATCAAAGTATACATGCCAACTATCTGTTGGTGCAGAGAAGCATGTGAGTGCTCAGTGATGACATATGCAAAGTAATTATAAAACAGAACGCAAAACATATTAAGTGTGTCAAAGATTGCAATTGCTTTTCTTTTCTTTTTCTTTTTTTTTTAAAGGAATTAGTGTGTTCATGGATATTTTTATTTCAATAAGAAACATTTTTAACATTTTTTAAACATTTACTACAGGTTTTTATTATGTGGGCAGTGTTGGCAAAGTTAGCCACTAAAATAAAGTGCGGTAATCAGGGCACAACAACCAGAGGCACACAGAAAACCATGCATTTATGATGGATACAGTAGGTTAACATTTATTTTGACACATCTGACTGAACATTGTGCAGAAAAACTAAAGAGTGAGATCACAAGCTAAAATTACAATCATGGGTAAAGATCATGCTGCAGTGTAATCACTCCCAAAATCTTACCTTGGCAGTTGGTGAATATGTAGCAACACAAAGGTGAAATTCAAGCTTTCTTTAGGAAGTGTTATACAGTGGCTTGAACGCAAAACCCTTGGCAAATAGACTTGAGGAAAGTTCCACAAACAGCCAGTCTAAACATTTACATTGTGAGCATAAAAGCTCAGTCAAAGTTTAGTTTAGCCATTCTGAGGTTATTTGTGCATTTGCAGCAACAAACAAAACTCATATGGTCATACAGTACCACTAACCGGAATGGCCATTTTCACTGCCGGAGAGGCACATTTTGTGTTTTGCAAATTCATAAACACAAATAGAAATTCAAAATTTATGTATTCCCGCTGAGAAACAGCAGCAGTTATTTCACACATTTATCTGGGAATCTGTATGCCTTCATCTGTCTCAACAACCCGTTCATCGATCTACTTCAAACTGGAAGAGTGTAATCCTGATAAGTTTAAAGTCAGCTGGATTAGTAGTGGTCCAGGTTTGGGATATTTGTAAAGTTACAGTCTTGTGTGATACTAGTCAAAAATCCAAGTTACCTTTAGCCTAAGAAAATATTTCTATCAAAACAGACATTCCATGGCAGAACATGAAGCATGAATGCACATGGAAACCTTTTGCACAACCCATCTTCCTGAGGACCAGGGAGCAGATGAGTAGTAATGGTAATGCAGTATCCCAAGGGATTAAAGTGGAATTTAGCAGGTCAAGGTGTAGCAGTGCAGTGGCGGAAATGACTTACATAGAAATAAGTTACATGATAATTTATATTGTGAGCCCTAGCAGATTTATTTTCTTTGTGTACAGGAATTGATCAGCTGACTTGTGCTGGTTGGGAAAATTGCTACAAGGGCAACACAAGGCTTGAAAAGTAAGTGGGGTAAGAGGAGCATGTTGCAGCTAATTAAGCTAATTAAGTTAATTGGCAACAGACCACTAATGTGAGTGGGTCTAAAAACAGCACCTTAGAGAAACAGAGACTCTCACACGTAAAGATGGTCAGAGGTTCAGCTATCTGCCAGAAATTGCATCTGCAAATTCGAAGCAATTTCAGAATAATGTTCCTCAGTGTAAAATTGCAGTGACTTTGAATATTCCATCATCTGCAGTACACAATATCATCAAAAGATTCCGAGAATTAGAGAGAACAAGAGACAAGGTTGAAAGTCTATACAGGCAGCACTGCATTGCAGACAGGCATGATTCTGTCATGGAAATCATTGCATGGGCTCTGGAACACTTCCAGAAATCATTGTTTGTGAACACAGTTGGCTGTGAAATCCACAAATGCAGGATAAAGCTCTATCTTACAAAGAAGAAGTCGTATACGAACACGATCTAGAAACACCGCTGTCTTCTCTGGGCCAAACTCATTTTGGATAGGCTGAAGCAAAGTGGAAAACTGTTCTGTGGTCAGATGAACCAAAATTTTACATTCTTTTTGGAAACCATGAATGCCACACCCTCTGGAATAAAGAAGAGAGGGATCATCAGGCTTGCTATTAGTGCTCATTTGAATAGCCTGCATCACTGATGATATGGGGATGCCTTATGGTACTGGCAACATGCACATCTGGAAAGGCACCATCAGTGGTGAAAGGTATAAATAAGTTTTAGAGCAACATATTCTTGTCTCCAGATGGGGTCTTTTTAAGCAAGACAATGGTAAACCACATACTCCAGATATTACAACAGGATGGCTTTGTGGTAGAAGATTCTGGATGCTGGACTGGTCTGCCTGCAGTTCAGACCTTTCGCCAGATGAAAACATTTGGCACGTCATGAAATACAAAATATGACAACGAAATAGGACTATTGAGCAATTGCAATCTTACATCAAACAAAAATGGGACAATATTCCTCCCCTGACGGTCCAGCACCTTGTCTCCTCACTTCCCAGACTGTTGTTAAAAGAAGAAGGGATGCTGCAGTGGTAAACATGATCCTGCCCCAACTTTTTAGAGATGTGTTGCTGCTATTTAATTCAAGATGAGCTAGTATTTTCATGAAGTAAAGTAAAATGTGTCAGTTTCAACATATAATGTGTTTTCTATGGTATTTTGTGAATACAATATTGGTTTCTGAAGTTTGCAACTGCATTGCATTGTGTTTTCATTTGTTTTACACAGTGTCACAACTGTTTTGTTCGAATTGGGGTTGTACTATATCCAGTCACATCTGATAAAAATTCCTTTGCTGAATTAGTTTGTCGACTTTGGCCACAAATAAGGTTTTAAAATCTTTTCCCACTGGAAGTTATACTTTTCCAACCATCTTTGCCACTGCAAAATTGTATCATAAATGTAAATTCAGAATTTTTTCATTGCCATATCTCTTTCTTATAATGTCTTTCTTGTAATGCTGCTACCCGAAACCTAGCAGGGCAATTGATACCACAGTCTGCCCTCCACCAATCTAACATTCATTACAATAAACTGCATCACAACTCTGCAAACTACCCAGTTCACCCTGCACTCATTGAATTTACTTATGATGATTACGAGAGCTGTTGCTGTAAAAGACATTTCTCAGGGAATAATCAGCTAAGTAGAAACAAATCATGTACAGATTCACTGTCTGGTTAAAAGAATCAAATAAGAATTTGGACATTACCTGTAAGCTTTAGCAGCATGAATGCATGACAGGGATGAGAAGAAAAAAAAGATGTGTGCAGGCAAGACCGCTTGGTGACTGTCTCTGTGGCATTAGCTGGAAGCACCACCAGGCTGCGGCACATGAACAATGAACTGGCTTGAACAGTATATTGCTTTAGACTATCAGATTTAATTACTCATTAAATGAAGTGCCAGAACACAAATCCAGGTCGTTCTGTCCCACTATAACACTTCAATATACCAACATTTTGAGAGGGTGAGCAGTAGTTTAAGTTAGACTGGTAGCAAGACTGTGTTGCCTCTCAGTCCTGAAGTGAGAGGACTACCAGCCACAATGCCACTTTGAATTTGAGATGTTGGCAGGAATTTGAAGGGTTCAGACGTCATCACTCAACTAACTTTGGAGAGACAAAATTACAGTATTTTATGCTATAATTGCCCAGTCAAGTAAACTTTTTCATTTGATTTTCAACCTTCAGCTTTCAACTTTTCAACTTTCACAAAAAACAGCCTTAAAATAACAAGTGCAAGTATTCACAATAGTGCCCCAACACACACACACACACACACACACACACTAACAAGTATACCATACTAACACATATAGGAAATGAAGCCTATTTTATTCTAGTTTATTAAATAAAAGCTTCCATCTCTCTCTCTCTCTCTCTCTCTCTCTCTCTCTCTCTCTCTCTCTCTCTCTATATATATATATATATATATATATATATATATATATATATATATATATATATATATATATATATATCTAGGTGGAGCAGACTGTGAAGCAGCTGGGATGAGAGCACACCCAAACATAAAGCCATGGTTCCCAGCCAATAAACTGGCATGCCCATTCCATGCTGGAAACAAGTTGTTGCCTCAAGTGGAGGAGGTCAAGTATCCCGGGGTTTTTTGTCCATGAAAGAGTGGGAAATGTAGTGGTCTTGGATGCTGTATTAGTTGGTTGTGGTGAAGACAAAGCGGATCATGAAAGTAAAGCTGTTTGTTTACTGATTGAGCTATGTTCCTACCCTCGTCTATCATCATGAGGTAGTAATCGAAAGAATTACATCACAGATGCATGCGGTAGAAATGTGCTTCTTCCGAAGTTTGTCTGTGTTCAGCCTTAGAGATAAGGTAGGAAACTCAGTCATTTGGGCTTGGAGTAGAGCTCCTACTCCTAGAACTACAAATCATTTTTTAGTTTAGTTTGTTTTAAAAACTTTTGCAAGGCGAGTGATGCGAACAAACACCAGGTACTGTTTGCAGAAGCCAAAGGTAGCCAATCAGCAGAAAACAGGCTTTTAGGGAGATCAGCCTTTAAGATATAGGATGCAAATCAGCTTGTTTCACATTATCATATTAAGGATGAACAGAGGGGCTGCTCAAAGAACCAATATAAGCTAAATAAAGATTTTATTTAAACTGTAACTTAAACTTGAGCTTGAAATTATCATAACAGACTCACCTCAAAGAACCAAACTGAGATACTATACTGCAAGCTTTGTTTTCCAGGTCCTGAAATACAACAACGCTATTATGACTGTCCCTTCTAATTCCTCTTCTTTTAAGTGCATTCGCTTATTTGTGTTTGTGTGTCATCACTGTATTAATGGCCACAAGTAAAGTCACTGCAGGGTATCACTCTTTTCAGTGAGTCATGTGAGGCCAGTTGCTTCAGGAAATACTTGTAGCTGACATAGATGTTTTATTCTGCCTTTCTACGTGTGCTGCAAATAAAGTGAAATTGTGCAGCTAAAGCACGTCTGCAGCTGGTTCTAACCTGGTCAACCCCGCAAGCCTGGTCTTGTCCCATTTTAAGAAGTCACCCCTAATCTCTGTTGATGGTTCAGGCACACTGCAATGTGTTCCCCACTGGCAGACTTCTGAGTTGTCCCCCATGCATAATATCCATGCAATTCTGCTTCTGACAGATATGTGTTGTAATCTCTTTGAAAATGAGCATTTGCAACATGTAAGAACCTCAAAGCTGCGGGTC
Source organism: Etroplus canarensis (assembly GCA_015106775.1). Classification (NCBI taxonomy): domain Eukaryota; kingdom Metazoa; phylum Chordata; class Actinopteri; order Cichliformes; family Cichlidae; genus Etroplus; species Etroplus canarensis. The sequence continues at coordinate 35,882 of VUQH01038355.1, read as the reverse complement.
TGAGGCGTGTGAGAGAGAAAATGACATAGAGAAACTGCAGTGTAATAAAATCCCTGCCTTGAGTCTGGCCTTTTATCTGTTCTTGGTAAAGAGTTAGTATTAATTTCTTTGAAAACAGTGAGCACATTAAATTTATTATAGATTTATTTTATTAGAAATAATATATTGTGTTGACAGTGGTCATATAACAATATATTTGTATTTTTAATACATTTGCATGGTAAATTTAAGTATTACTTCAACCATACCAGGACTTGAAATGAATATGCTATAACACCTCAAAACATGGAAAACCTGTGTCAGATTTATTTTGTACAACTAAATGTAAAAATATGTGAGATAACCCAGAGATAAAAACTCTTTTGATCTCTGCAAAAGACTCACCCCTGTATTTAAAGGACATTAACTGAATGCCATGTGAAATGAATTAAGCCAAGCTAAGCTTTCTTGATTTTTAATTTCTTCCCCTGTTTTCACTAGTCTGTGAGCATGCATTAAATGCTGGGAAGCACAGTAATCAAAAAAGAGTGACTTCAGTTTTTGGTAATGTTAGGAAAGCAATATTGATGGTGATACTCTTACTTCCTTAGTACTTTGCAGTGTTCAGCCTGTCACATTTTCCTAATGGAAGTCTAAAAGCTTTCTCAGATGTGATTGTCTTATTAAAAATTCCTCACATGAGACTCTAAACATGAGCACCATTTGGACTGGGTAATGGAGATAATTAAAATCAATCTTGGTGTACCTAAGCAATTAAACTGGTCAAAATTGCAAGATGTTTAATAGCTGACTGGTCATTTACATTGATGACAAGTTTGCATTCAGGTCAAAGTTTCAGAAGATAAAAGACAATTCCATTACTACACATTTGGATAGCAATTTACCCTAATTAATGATTTAAGAAACACATACAGACTATTGAAATAGATGGCATCATTAAGCTGTACTATCTGATGTTCCTGGAGGCTCAACGTCCTTAAAGGGATCTCTCCAAAATCTAATGACTTAGACACCCTTTGTGAGAGTATATCATAGATGAGAATGTCCATGGCCTTGAAATTAAGCTGTCAGGGCCCTTACACACAAAACTCACTGGCAACACGGACATCACTGGAGTGTGAGTGTGCTTGACTCTCATCTGTTTGTTGGTATAACCAACACTGTCGTCTGTGGTTGGCCCTCATCAGTGATTGTATAGCCAGTTCAGTATGTTGGAACTGGCAATGAGAGAAAGCCTGCATCCAAGTCTGAAATAAATTTATTTAATTTTGAAGGCATAATATACTGTATTTTGCATTGCAGAAAAAAAAGATCCAATCAGAGCACAAATGTGGAATGAATTTAAAATACAGAATTACAAGAGAGAGTCTAGCATAATCTCATAATAGTGTTGTATTACCTATCCCTATTTGCAATATAAATTCCAATAAAAACACTGTAATGAATGAAAAATTCCTTGGAAGGTAGCACAAGGATTTTAGTTGTTCTCCATGTGCTTGTGTGGGTGTTTAGGTCCTTTTGGCAGCTTAATGCTTGGGAGATGGGTAGTCTTGTCTAGCATCAGTCCCCAGATGAATTCCCACATGACTGCACCACTGCTGTTTGCAGGTGTCTGACAGAAACCAAACACAAAGGTCGCATCAGTGGTTATTTGAGCCCAACTTGCACAATTGATTCATGTCATCTTGTTAGATGGTCCCAGTGACAGACCCATTTAGGTCTTTTGTGAGGTTTCACACAACAAACTTAATGCTACATGAAAAGATGGAAGCAAGAGAGGCAGACTTGTTTTCAGGGGTCAGGTATGGTTGGAACAACTTGTTTGCCGAGTACCTTGAAAAGGGTGTGACAGTGTGGATTTATGAGAAGACATTGTCATAATTCTGTCCTAACTTTAGATTTACCTTGATTTACCTTTTGTCTTCCTGCTGTCTCTTGGTGTGTATGTGTATGAGTTATTCTTTGTCCCTCTATTAGTTTGTTACTGTTTTATTTTAATGCTTAGTTCCTCATGTATCTTAAGGTGTTTACATGTTCTGCTGGTGCTCTTTTTTCCGCTCTTATTATTGTCTGATTGAGCCCATCAGTGTGTTATTATCCATTTCCCTGGAATGCATAGTATGTGTGACTTTTTTAATCTTTGTCCTGTTGTTGAGTTACATTCCTATGTGCTGGATCTTCCTGAGTTAGTCTTGGTAGTCTTCTGTTGGACTTCCGGTTTCTTAGTTTATTCCTTAGGGTTTTTTTTTCTGCAAAGTCTTCTATTATTTAAGTAAAATAAATTAAACGTTTGAAACAGCTGCTATCTAAAGAAAACAGCAACCAGGTTTACACTTCACAACAGGTGTAGTTTACACTGCAAATTTTGAGGACACATAAAGGTGTTATTGGTGATCATGTAACTGTGACCCAAGCAGTGCCCTAAATCTTAAAGTGCAGCTAAGCTACTGATAAGGCAATATCCCCAAGGGCTATTTGAAACACTAGTTGCCATGTTTTAGACAAACAGGCAGTAAATGCAGCTGGATTTTGGTACATAATTTTGCCTTCCTTACAGACACTGGACAAAATTAGTTACTAAAACCCGAAATGCATAATAACCAATGAGACCTTCAGAAATACAACAAACATACCTGCGTAAGGGGAAGACATTTAATTTTTCCACAGATAATTTGAAAATTTGCCCTCTAAACAAATTGGAAGGGCACTTAGAGAGTTCATTCTCCTCCAAGTTTAATGCCAAAGCCCTAACTTGCAATTTTAATCAAAATTATCAAGATCTGCACCACAATTTAATGTGTCCTTTCTTTGTCCATTCACCCACTCTCCATGTTTTCTGAAATTTGACAGAGTAGCTATTGTGTAATCTTTCTCTGAAGCACTCAAAAAGTAATAATAAAATACAGTTAGGTCTGTAAGTTTTGGGACACTGATGCATTGTTTTTAATTTTGCATTAGTATGCCACTAGGGTACATTTTAAATCAAATAGTAAAAATGTGATTGACATGCAGACTTTCAGCTTTAATTCAAGAGATTTGACAAAAAAAAATCCATAATCTGTTTAGGAATTACAGCCACTTTTATACATATACTCATTTTCAGAGGCTCAGAAGTAAGTATGTAAAAGTAAGACAACTGATTCATATGCAGTTTCATAGCTAAGTGAGGCCTGTTCCCTTGTCATCCTATAACAAACTAGCCAGAAACAAAGATCTGAAATTTATTCCAAGTGATAAACTTGTATTTTGGTAGCTGTTGACTAAAACCTTTAAAAGAGATAGCAAAAAATGTTTAGGAGTGGCTTAAACAAAAACCTGGTACATTCTTTATTTTAAGAAAACCACTTGTTAGCTCAGCAACACCAAAAGGTCTGCAAGACCACAGAAGACAGCTAAAGTTGATAAATTCTTTAGTTTTCTTGGTTAAGACAAAACATTTTTCAACATCTAGATAGATAGATAGATAGATAGATAGATAGATAGATATCCTTACTCAAGAAGACCATACCAATAGACCTGCACTGGTTTGAGCCCTTGCACCCATTTAGAAAGTTGGTAATACTGAGAAGGGGAAACCCAAATTCCCCAGTGTTATCCCAAACCAAGAACAGATTTTCCAGACATTGCATCTGGCCTATCATGCTGTCAGTGACATCGGCTGGGAAAATTCTGCATACCACAATGATGTGCAATGAGGGGATTCCACAGTTACACTGACAGATGCTTCTGCCTCATTCTCTTAAACAGTGGGGATCAGGTGTGGAAAAGGAAAGGATAAGCAGCTTTCTTAAATCATAGCACATATGGCTCTCCCACACTTGATATATGAAACTCCATTTGATACATCAGTTTTCTGATGATCTTTCTTTTTTGATTATAGTTTTTGATTATAGTTTTTGTTGACGTTTGAGGAAGAGTGAAGTAGGTCAACTGTAGCGTGTTGTTTGGCCATAGATTTTGTTTGTTTGCTTTTTTGTTTTTGTTTTGAGCAAATGCAGTTCTTTTGGTAATCATTTATATTTTTTATAATGGAAATGACAAAAGAGGAGGTAAGAGTGGAATATCAAGTGTATCTTAAAAACTTAAAAATTTCCCACCTCTGTGGTAGTTCTCATATACCTGCATTTCAGTGGACTGAAGTTATTTTTGCATAATCCTGACACGTTTGTAACCCTGTCATGACACGTTTACATTCTTAAATCTTAACTGTTCTTTTACTCTGGTTAAAGAACAGTTTTCATTTCCTCTACAGTATGAAGAAGTTATGTTTTTGGTTTAGTTTGTTGGTCTTTATTCATTAATTTCATCAAGGACGTCATGCTTTTGTTCACAGGATGACTCAAAAAGTTGCAGAAGGATTGCAGCAATTTTTTTTTTTTTTTTTTTTTTTTTACCGGGGGGGGACC
>VUQH01038355.1:0-31456 GCA_015106775.1 Etroplus canarensis | reverse complement strand
TTCCCGCAATTTTTTTTTTTTTTTTTTTTTTTTTACCAGGGTGGGATCCAGATCCGGATCTGCATTCAGGACTTTTTCTTGAAGGGTTTGTCAGATTGGGTGGGATCTGGCATTATGAATTCTATCTCAACAAATACACTCCATAAAAAAATTACAGGAATTTTCAGATATCAGTGTGACTTTCAAGAAAATGTACCTAACCAATCCGGATCCAGATATCATTCTGGATCCTGCGATTCAAATTACACAAACCCGAGGCATGTATATGGAACAGTAGCTAATAGTTGTAGATACTTTTTTATATATATATATATATAATAGTTGTAGATACTATGTGACCAATGCCAACTCATTGCCCAGACAATGTAGATTCAGTAAAATTGAACAGAATATGACGAGATTTTTTTTTCCCTTAAAAAAATCTTGAACTAATAATGACATCAATGACACAGTTCTAAGGGCAGGTTTTCATTGGCAAATAACGCAGATAGATAAAAAGACAGAAATATTTTAACCTTAAGAAAACATAAAAATTTGAGGATTGTTCAGCCTTGGTGGAGGGATGAAGTCCCAGACTGCAGTCTAGTAAATTAAATACCTTGTTGTATTGTTGGACCAACAAAATTGGCTGTTAGACTTGGATTGTTTTTTGGACAAATAAACAAACAAATATAAAACAATTATAAAAAATCCACTTTTGATTACTTGGCATCTGTTCATTTTTTTTCAACAATTCACTGAATAACTCATCATTCTGAAAAATAGGTTACAAAGAATGAAAATGTGTTAATGGACTTGCAGACAAGACTTGAGAAATAGCTCATCATTTTAGATTAAGTAATAGGTTAAAGTATTGTTGACCACAATTTAACTTTTCAATGCTGAAATTTCCACACAGGACGCATGATTCTTATTGATTCACATGAATCCTAAAACTCAAAGGATACACTTAAATATATGATTTATAGATTTGTAGTATGTTTTGATTCTTTGTCAGATTTGACAAACATTAGTTTTCATTATAAAAAAGAAGGTGAAGATGTGATGGAATTATGAATGCTGCTGCCGCTGTCACCACACAAATCCTTTGTTTTATTGCAATAGCGCAGAAGTTATTTGATGCAGGATTTTGAATTTTGGCACAATGACGTGTCTGCTGCCTTGTCCACTGACATTTTTAGCCATATCTCTGCGACTATTCATCTGATCTACATGAAACAAAAACCCAATTTACCGTGAGATCATACACTTTAATGGTGACACCATGCGACCACCACCACTGTTCCCACCAGTGCCATAAATTCTTCGTGCAAGCGCAATAATGCAAAAACTATTTTCCTTCTATAAATTGGAAGGCCATTACTCTTATTTGGCTCCACAAGGGAATGATTCTTGTGTGCTCATCTCTGTATTTAGTGGCTGGGTGTTTCACTGGGTTGGCTGAGCTTAATTTGAACTTAATTTGCATAAGAACATGCAACAGGCAAGATCCTATGAAGCAAATTAATGTGCATGCAAGACCATAAACCTCTACCACAATTTTTCCTTTATTGATAATGGGTGTTACTTCAGTTCTTTATCAATGTTGTACTTATTACTATCCAAAGGTAGCTGGTATTGGACTGCATACATTGAAATCTTTTGTGGTTATGATCACTATAATATTCTTCTCCTTCATGTCTGGAAATAAGCGGTGGAAATTATTATAAATGTTTTCTATAAATGGTTCAGCCTTTCGGCGATTCATCCATAAGTAGTTTACAGTCAGCCATAATATTATGATATAGGTCAATTGAACAGTGTCACTCAAGCTGAGAATTGTTTATTGTTGTTCATTTAAATCAACTCATTTAAACCAAAATAAATTTTCAAATGTACCTATTAAATTTGTAACTAAGAGTCAGTCCGACCTTGTGGCAGTCAACACATTAACAACAAAATTGTTAATGTTATTGGGATGGTATAGGCACTACAACAAAGTAATTCAAAGCAGTGAGTTCTAAATGATAACCCGAAAGACAAGAAGAGGAGGAGTTAGAGTAATCCTCATTAATGAAGTCAGGTCTATCTATGTGTCAGGTTTCTTCTTCCTCTCAATTCCTCAGATCCTAAACAAAAGACTAAAGAGCAGTTTAAGAGTCATTGATCTGTACCTGTCGTATAACGAGAAAACTAAGCACATGCCAACAGAATGTGGACTCTTACAAGACTGAAGAGCTCTCTTTGTATGTAGGGTTAGATGCCATATGGACAGCAACACGTTCAGCTCTGTTACCCCAATAAATTGTTGTTGACACTGCCCTCTAGATGTGTGATAGTGCATTAGTGCTGCAGACACTTAACCAAAACAGCCTCCAGCCTCCTTTCTATTCTGTGAGCAGTGAGGGGGCAACATTGCGGGAGAGTGGCTGGCTCTGGGTTTGCATGTTCTTAGGTGATTGAATATACTTTTGCAGTGTCCGCAGTTGAAAGCATGTTAACATCAGAAAAGTTAAATTTTACAGTGAGTGGATAATTGTTTAAAATAAACTATGCCCACTGCTGACTTCATTATGAGGCCACAGATGATAATGCCTAAAGTGAGACCACAGATCTGGAAGACCACAAACTCAATGCTGCACATACTCTGATCTCCAGCAATACACCCGCCAAGCTTGAAGAGGGTCAGAATTGTAAGGACAGGTGAAGGACAGACAGACAGACAGACAGACAGGTTGGTGTTGCTGCATGGTGTCGCAAGGGGGTTGTAATGAGTGTGTATGAAGCACCAAGCCTCTGCCTTCAGGAAACGCCTTCCCTGGAGTTCCTGCATTTGTAAAGGTCTTACTGTTTCACTGCCGCACAGATCAATACAAATATATGGTCTTGATATATTGAGTCGGCTTTGCAGAAAATGGGAAACCAATGACTTTATTCAACAGAATTCACTTTCTTTGAAGAATGGAGCTGGCATGATGGTGACTGTCTTCCCTAATAACTTGTTGCCTCCACTTTGAATGAAAACTCAGGGGACCATTTCACAGAAGGCTCACAGTTAGGTTCGTAAGTTTTGGGGCCTCTGGGACTGTGCATAAAAATGCTTGTAATTCCTAAAAACTCAGTTCAGTTCTTTTGTTTAACCCCTTGAATGAAAGCTGAAAGTCTACACTTTAATTCAATCTTGATGGTTAGATTTAAAGTCCACTTTGATGACATACAGTATAACAATTATAAAGGAAAAAAGTAATTGCTCAAAAGCTTATGGCGCTATCACTATATTGCCACAAACAACATTTTAGAGGAAAACTAAATTGCTAAATTGTTGCTGATAAAAATGGCACTGCCTGAGGTACTCATCAAACTTTGACAAGTCTGGGAATGTATAAAAATACTTTCAGTCCACTGACTCTTGAGCACTTGTAATGATTTTTGTAATGATCATACTAACAGAAAATACCAAATTGACCACTTTGTTTTAGGTCTTTATCTAAACTGTGTTTTTGGAAAGTATCATGTTTTTAACCGGGAAGTGAACTCTTGAAATTATGAATCTATTTTGTGAGAGTGTCCTGAGCTGGCACAGGCAGCATTAATCTAGTGTTTTTTTTTTTTTTTTTTGTTTGCTTGTTTTTTTATGGCAGGAGAAACCAAAGCTCCTGGAGAAAACCTGTACAAGCATGAGGAGGACATCTAAACTCTACACAGAAGAAACATATCTGGGTTTGAATTCAGGACCCTCTTTCTGTAATATATACAGTGCTAATCACTGATCCACCATGGTGATGCTGCTGTTGCTGCTGCATCAAGCATGCAATTTCACTTTAAGTGGCATTTTGCAATTGTGGTTTTTGATGTGAGTGACATCAAAATGTGAAAAAAGAGCTAGTCATAACATTGGTTCAATTCAGTTAAATTACATTTTATTTATATTGCACCGATTCACAACAAAAGTCACCTCAAGGCACTCCACATTGCAAAGCAAAGACCCCACAGCACCAGAGAGAACACCCCAACAAGCAGATGTTCCCCTATGAGCAAGCACTCGGCGACTGTGGGAAGGAAGAACTCCCTTTTAACAAGGAGAGACCTCCGGCAGAACTAGGCTCAGGGAGGGGCAGCCATCTGCCTCGACCGGGTGGGAGTGAGGCAGTGTATTCAATAAGAACACAAAAGAGGCATTCTGCCAAATAGGAATGGTGAACTAATCTGAAGTTATAATCAGTGAATCCACACTTGCTGTTTGCATGAGCCAATTTGAACCAGATAAGTCACTTTTATCAACCAGATCTGGTCAATAAAAGGGTACTTATTTAACTCAAATAAGTCTTTATGGATTTAATCTTCTACCAACAAAATACACTTAATATATACAGTTAATATCTTCTCCAGTTATTGGTATTTTTGATGAGTAAAAGTGGGCAACATAATCATTTATTGACAAGTGCATTTGAGGGAACTTTTAGAGCATCATAGTAAAAGTAAACTTAGTTAAAGCAGTACAATTTTTGGGGTTTCTGATAAATAAAAAAAAGATCAACTAGACAACTGTGAACCGTTGTGTGTTTATGTATCTATCCTTTTAGGTTATATAGTACGCCGCGCATACGCGGTTTCTTTAGAAATCGTTTTTACAAGGAGGAAAAAAAATCCAACGGAAACAAATCGGCTTAATGGGCAGAATTAAAGGGGTCTGAATCCAGGGTGGGATTAAGGAAAATTGTGTGAAATAAAAGAGCGAGTGATCAGGAATGACTGTGCGTCTGTCTGGAGGGGGGGAGGGCGGGAGGAGAGAGAGAGAAAGAGAGAGAGAGAGAAAGAGAGATTTTCATCCTAACCGCTCCGTTATTTCCAGAGCCTATCTCTGCTGCGCGGCTAAGCGCAGCTCCCTATTGTTTAAACTGTGAGGGGGAAAAACATTCCGCTTGTTCTATAAGCGCACCCAGTGAGTCATTTTCTTTTTTTTTTTTTGATGTGATGCTCGGTTCTCACTGCTCTGAATGCTGCATCCATTTTCAACTTCTCCGATTTCTCCACTTAGACTTGAGCTGCATCATGAATAGTTTGGGGGCACCTTTGAATCGCATACCTCTGGAATGGTGGGGATTACACAGCCGAAACCTGGAGAGCATGTAAACGCAGATGGAGTTTGGAATTTATTGCAAAATAAGGGAAAGATGACCGTCTTCTCGTTGTGCTTGCTCTTGTGCGCAGATCTACTGGATTTAGCCGTGGGTAAGTCTGACCCTGTCATGTCATTTTCACGCGGTGGGGACCTCTCACGGCTTTCCGATCCATGCGTGGGGTCCAAGAATCGCCAAACTGTCAGTTGAGTTGAGGTATTCATTACGTGACAGTGAACCGGGGCTACTAACTGGCCGTCAACAGGACAGCCGGGTGGAGGCAATCGGTGCCATGCTTGCCTCATGCCAACTTTCACCCCACTCGCCGACTGAGTCGTGGAAGAGCGAAATCAACGAACAATGGCCGGATTCAGTTCGGGCTGCAAAATGCATGCCGTGCGTGTCTGTGTTGCTCAGGAAATGGGAGATGAGGGGTAGCAGTAGGCCTAGTTATGTAGTGTAGTCTTAATTCATCTGCATCGACTATCATGCATGACAGCACCTACTTCTGAGCACCGCACAACTACAGCTGCGACGCTGAAGCGCACTCTTCGGCGTTTTGTTGATCGTGGCTTTTTGCGCACCAGATAGCGCCTGAGCTCAACAGATATTAAAGTTGGTGCGTTGAAAAACCATTAAAGTGCATCTGTTTAATGCAGATGTGTGCCTCCAGCGCGGGTTTCACGGCACGGCGGTGGCATCAGTGTCGCGTGCTTTATATCGACGTGTTTGGATGTTAGAGGATAAAAAAATAAATAAATAAATAAATAAAAAACACAACACTGATCATATTTCACACGAACGCGAATCCTGGATGCCAATCAGGACATGCAGCCCGTATTTTACAGAGTGATCAGGCTGTGTTCTACAGGATTGTCCTTTCTTATTATGGGAGACAGTGGTGATGGGACTGGGATGTTGCACTGCGAATTATGGGAAGCCACATTCAGATATTTGCAGCAGATAAGAACCTGACAGACGTTAAAACATGTCTTCTTTTTGGTATGATGTTGCTTGTCCACACCTATGATTGCTGTAGCATTTGTCAAAGGCGTTTTTTTTTTTCTTTTTTTTTCTGCTGGGTGATATTTATCATCAAGAGGTTGCACTAAAACAGAATTACAAGCACTCTATTCCCTTATGAAAGAGGGAAAGTATATCAGAGTCAGTGGACTGTCTGCTAGCACTGTGGTGTTTGAAGGACTTCAGAGGAGAGTTCACTCCTGGCTATAACATCACAGTAGCAGCATGCTGTACAAACCAATATGTTAACCTGTACTGTATAGTTGAGGATTTTGTTGTTTTAAAGTGTTTTGACCTTTGCTGGCATATAGGAAATCATTATGAGTCATTTGGGCTTAACATAATGTTAAATGTTTAAAAGCCTCAAGGATATTTTTTTTGTTCAGTTGATGGTGGACTGCACACAGGTCCTGCACCGTAAGTGCTCTACTTAAGTAATGGAATCATAGTAATATGAAATTGCTTAGAGTTGCTTTTGTTTCATTACATTGCATAGCTAAGCTGAGATCTTCCATACAGGTGTTAATACAGTTCACCATATCAACAGCATGTAACTCCAGAACTTAGTAATTTAGTTGCACAGACTTCTGGTAAAACTGCCTGGTTGTTAGTTTTTCCAGTTACTATTTGAACAAAATAGATTCATGCCTTGAAATAACCTGATGAGTTTATGTTATCTGTTTCTCCCCATTTTTTTTTTAGGTATAAGGAGAAGTGTGTGGTCTTTCCTCACATGTGTGGGTGCAGCAAATTGTTGAGTTAGATTTTGATATGGCCTGTGGTTAGTGAATTCACTCTCATCTCTAAAGTAATTTTTTCCCCCAGCAAAATTGTTCACTAGTAAGATCTTACTTAGCTCATTTTATCCTCACAGGTAAACTCCACACACCATTTCTGTCTGCCGCACATGTTCTCTTAGAATCTTTTGTACAGTTCTGCTCTTGCTTAATGTAGGTATACCTAAAAACTAGGATTAGTGAAATTCTATATCCTATATACTCTGGGCAACACAGTAGTGCAGTGGTTAGCACTGTGACCTAATAGCAAGAAGGTTCTTGTTTCAAACCCCGACTGGGACCTTCCTATTTGGAGTTTGCATGCACTTCCTTTGCCTGCAAGAGTTCTGTACTGCTGCTCCTGCTTCCTCCCACAGTCCAAAGACATGCATGTTAGGTGATTCTAAATTGGCCATGGATGTGAGGTAGATAAAGTACTTGAGGTGTATATAATATAGTGCCGTATAAATGTATGGTTAAAATATGACTTGTGGTTTAAAGCACTTTAAGTGGTCAATAAAAGTAGAAAGATACTATGTTGAAATGCAAGTACATTGCGTTACATATTCAGTGTCTGTATTCTTATGTTTCCGAAATCTTATTTTTGTAATGCATATTTTATGCAATCATAGAGTACTACTATAGAGTGCACTGTCTAAGTGTGATTCCCCAGACGTGCATTGTGAAAGGAAAAAAGGGAAATTTTTAAAAGGCTTTATCACATATATTTTTTGTGTTGCATAACATATTATACATGTGTTATGTACTGCACCAGAATGGAAATGTGGCAATAAAGCTAGCAAGTCAGTCTGGCTCTGTTAAGGCTAACAAATAAAGGTCACTAACGTTGCTTAAGTGATAATATCAGCCTGTTTAAAGGTTGGAAGCAGTGTTTCCTGAAGTGTTTTCTGGTTTCCTGGCCACCTCACAGTAACATGAAGACATTAGGAAAGGAGCATTGCCAATAGCCAACAATAGTGCGGTGCCATCGTTCCAAGAATCACAGTATTTTTTTATATCTGCTTTTAAACACCTAAGCAAAGACAAACATTTACCTCATGTGGGAAAAAAGTGACTACCTTTCCAACTTCAGAATTTTTAAAGATGTTACCTGCTTAGACCTGATCACTTTCTACTGTGGAAGGATTTTCAACAGTATCTCAAACTCTGTCTGGAAAATCATTAGCATATCCCTTGAAACTGGAATTTGCCCTGAGGCATTCAAAACTGATCATGAAACCTCTACTGAAGAAACCAAATCTAGACTGTGGAATCCTAAGTGATTACCGGCTGACACCAAAGCTTCCATTATTGATGAAGATATTAGAAAAAAGTTCTTTTTAACAGATAAACAGCATGAACAACATGAAACAGAAAAATTTCAGTCAGGTTTGAAAGCTAATTGCAGCATACTGACTGCTCTCATAAAGACTTTAAGTAATCTGAGACTTAATGCTGTTGCTGGGAAGGTCTCGGTTTGGGTTCACGTTGATTTAAGTGAAGTTTTAAGTTTGAGATTTAAGTGCTCAGCTACTGCAATACAAGGTTGCTATGGGTTCATGTTGATTTAAGTGAAGTTTTAAGTTTTAAGTTTAAGATTTAAGTGCTCAGCTACTGCAATACAAGGTTGCTAACTGTGCATGTGTACTCCAGTCAGACTAGAAATTTGTATAATAACAAAAACTACGCCTCCACGGTGTCCACAGCTGTCCATGTGCGTGTCTGCAAGAGAGTATAATCCCGACCCTAAGCTCCCTCACTGCCTGCCTGTCGGCAATAAATAAATGGATGAGTAATAACTTTCTAAAAGTAAATGAGGACAAGAGAAAAATTCTATTAGTTGGCCCAAAAGACAAAAAGGAGCAATGTCTCAAAAAGCTCTGTAATCATTCCTTTTGGATCAAACTAGGAGTAACAATGCTTTGGGTTATTTTAGACTCCGACGTAGGTTTTATCCCCCATGTAAGTAAAGTAGGTGGCATTCATACAGCTTGGAAACTTTGTCAAAGTGTGTTTCTTCATGACTAAGCAAAGTACTGAACATGTAACCAATGCTTTCTCAAAAACAAAACAAAACAAAACAAAACAAACCCTAGATTAAAAATTTCACTTTTGAGTGGTCTCTCTGAACAGGCCATTAAGAGGATGCAACCTATTTTCAAACAAAGGAGATAAAAAACTTAATTCCGTTCCTTGTGACATTGTACTGGTATCCTGTGTCATGTAGAATTTTTTACACATTATGTCATATATACATGTATAGTTGTGTGTATATATATATATATATATGACACAAAACCAACCTATATCATTGATCCCTTGTGTTTCTCTTGAAGCTCCTAGATCTAGGTCCGCTACTGCTGGCTTCAGACTAACCAAAATCCCACCAAATAAGAACTGGAGACAAAACTTGTTTTAATTTGTACAGTCAAACTGTGGAATTACATCTTCAAAGTTATTAGAGAGGCAGGTTCTGCATTAACTTTTAAACTGAAACTACCCAGCTCTTAACCACCTACATCTAATACAATATAAAACAGGGTATCTTTATATGCTATAACATTTGATCTTCATCTGTTTGCTCTTTAATGCAATTCATATTTGTTTTTTTGTACATATTTTATTAAATATTTTATAATTTTTAATGTCAATATTTTCTTTTTAATATTAAGACATTAAAACTTGTTATAACATTAAGGGTATTTTTTTTAAAGAGTTTCATTTAAAACTAATTTTTTTTAAGTAAGTTGTTACATTACAAGATTGATGCTCTCCATTATGTAGATTGTTTCCTATTGAGAAAACCTTCACATTACAACAACGAATAACTCCTTGAAGCTTCTTGTCAACAGGTCCTGTTGCCTACTGTATGTCTAGTTTTTAATGAATTGACTTAATCTCACTGCATAGGAAGTTGATGTTGGCAGAATTTCCTCTATCTCGTAACCAGCAAAGATCTTGTTAACTTTCCTTGAAGTTAAAGTTGTAATGGAACAAAAGGCTAACGGCTTTAAAGCTGTGGCAACAAACTAATTTTCTTTGCCAGCAGTGTTGTCGAGCTTCTGTGCAAGTGTGAATTGAATTGAAATGAACTGAACTGAATAGTACTTTATAAATCCCAAAGGGAAATTATACTGTTGCAGTAACAAAACAAACAAATAATCAACATTTGTCATGTTGCCGGTGCCCAATCTGAAACCTTGACCAAAAGACAGAAACTTTAATACAATTTGCAATATTGTGCTGCAATATCTCCCCTGACAAAGCTGATTGAGATGAACCTGGGTAAAGGCTTCTTTTAGGGAAGAACTAATATCTCCAGAGCCCTAGTATGGGCTAATGGCGGAGTTGCTCTCTTAGAAACGATGACCAGCTTTTTGCTATGGTACCATTTGGGATTCTAGTGGATTGAAGGGGTATGTGTTTTTACAAAAATGTGGTGTGTAGGGTAGCTTTATGTATTTTATTTATTTTTCCCTTAGTCTATCAACCTTGCCTTCACCACCCTCCAGAAAAGGAACGAACTTTCTAATAGTTTGGTAGAACATGGTATTACTGTCTGTATTACAATGCCATTAAGGAAAGAACAAAAGTGCTTCACAGAGCCTCAGAAATTTCTTTCAGAGATTAAGAACCACAGATAAGAGTGTTCAGAAAATGAATTGAAATTATATCAAATTGCAGCCTTTTGAAGTTTTTTTCTTCCTTTTTTTCCTTTCTTAGGCAAAAGAGCATTGGCTCAGTATTTCCACTGATTTATTTCTGGCCTAGACCAGAATTAGATTATCTCTAATGCTGTAACACATTACTATTTTCACATTTTAGATCAAACTAAGGATGAAGTTTCTTACTGAGTAAAATCATAAATATCCTTTTAATCCATATTCATGATAATGCTTTTCTTGAGAGCTACATGAATAGTCCCGTCTTGTGTAATCTCACAGCATGAGACAATTTAAGTCCAGTCAATTATACATTTTTTCCTCTGGGCTTAATACATACTGTGGCAATTATATAAAAGAAACAGTTTATGTCTGCATTACATGTGTGTCCTTGGTGAAGTGCAAATGTGGTGTAAATTGTTTTATGGTGATGCCCAAACAGCTGCTTTTAGGTTCAAAGGGCATTGCCATAAAGTACTAGATGTTCTGATATTATGTAGATCCAGAAATGGGACAGGCAGGGTCTAGTGAGTTGCCACCTGAAGATTCTTTTAGGAAAATTATAGGGATGAAGAGTAGAATAATTACTATGCATGTTTCTGTCTTGGAGGTCAAAAGAATATTGTAGAATATCAAAAACAGAATTAAAAAAACACCATCAAACATATAGATTTGGAAGATTGAAAATAAAGAAACTCAATCAATATGTATTGAAACACTTACACATTATCTAAATCCATAGGCATCAATATGGAGTCGTCCCATGCCTTTATCACTATGACAACTTCCACTATTCTGGGAAGGCTTTCTATAAGATTTGGGAACGTGTCTGTGGGAAGTTTCACCCATTCATCCAGAAGCGCATTTGTGAGGTCAGACACTGATGTTGGATGAGAGGGCCTGGCTCACAACCTCTGTTCTGCTTCATCCCAAAGACATTGGATGAGGTTGAGATCAGGGCTCTGTGCGGGCCAGTCAAATTCTTTCACAGCTATGCCTTTATGGATCATGATGGAACAGGGACTTTTCCAAACTGTTCCCACAAAATTGGAAGCATAGAATTGTCCAAAATTTATTGTTAAGCTGAAGCTTTAAGCTTTCCCTTCACTGGAACTAAAAGACCCAGGCCAGCCCTTGAAAAACAACCCTATAGCATCAACCCTTCTCCTCCAGACTTAATAGTGGTATAGTGCAGTCAAGCAGGTAACATTCCTCTGGCATTCACCAAACCCAAACTTTTCCATCAGACTGCCAGATAGAGAATCATGCTTTGTCACTCCACAAAACACATTCCCAAAGCTCTGAAGTACAGTGGCAGTGTGCTTTACATCACTCCATCCGACAGTTGGCATTGTGCTGGGTGATGTAAGTTTTGCATTAGGCTGCTTGTCCATGGAAACCCATACTGTATAGTTCCTGGCACACAGTTTTTTGTACTGATGTCAGTGCCAGGTTTGGAACTCAGCAGTGTGCCTCTGCATTTGGTAACCCCACTCTGTAAATTTTATCTTGGCTGCCACTTCGTGGTTGAGTTGCTCTGGTTCCTAAATGTTTCCATGTTGTAAATACCTACCACTTACTTTTGCTTATGGAATGTCTAGGAGGGAAGAAATTTCACAAAATGACTTGTTGCATTGGTTGCATCCTTTATAGTACCATGCTTGAATTCATTGAGCCCTTTAGAATGACCCTTTATTACACAAATGTTTGTAAAGTAAGGTTGCATGGCTAGGTACTTGATTTTACCCAAGTTTGGCAATGGGACAGAATGAAACCATTGAATTCAGTGATTAGGTGTGGCCCAATGCTATTTTCCACACAATGTAGAAGCATGTTAGTGATTTTCAGCTACAGTTTGTCTGCAAAGTGACAATTAATTACATAGGACATTACCTATAGGATGTATGTTTTGTTTTGTATGTATTTGAGAAAAGTTAATCAGTTTTTCAGGTAATGTATTCTTTGAGGGTTATTTTAAAGCCTTTGTTAAAGGATCAAAGAGAAATGTTTTGTCTTACACCACAATTCTAAAGGTTGGCTTGCAGATTGTGTATCATAGCAGTGCTGACAGATTTAACAAGCACTGGATCTCAGATAGGTTTCTGGTACACTGTGACTGTTTGCTACTGATGACTGGCCTTGGCTCACAGGAAGTGAAAAGAGATTTGGTCTGGAAATGGGTTGTTGTCATGCAACTATCTAACAATCACCAAGCTTTGCATCATACTGCAGCTCTCAGCAGTTATATAAAATGATTATGCCCAGATTAGAAACCATTTTCATTGTTTCACTTCACTTGCTATTGTTTGCTTGACTAGCTATTGTGACTCTGCAAATCATTTTATATACATTATATGCTGCTAATAGGACCAGCGTATAGTTCTGTTGGCAGAGGCACACTTAAACCAGATTGTGGTGCAAATACAGCATAGCTGTTTTGATTTTATTTATTGATTGACATGTTTCACATAGGCAAACCTCAGCTTTATATACATTAATGTTGAGAAAGAGGACAATTTATAATTATACAAGCCTTTACAACAGCATCTTATTTGTCTATTATGTATTCTTTTGATATGTCAATGCAATGGTTTATCCATTGTTCTAAAGAAAATTTAATCTTTCCACATTGTAGAAATTATGATGTGCTTGCTGTAAAGTGACAGCTTGATCAAAAATACAAGTGTAGGTCACTTGGACACAGTGGCACGCAACACAAACTGGTTTGTGTCTCTGGTTGAGCTATTACTGAAAGTATTTAGTGAAATTAGAGGAGTAATCTAATCAAAAGGTGGCAGATTGCATCTAATAGCTGTGCTGAGGGGGTATAGAGAAAGAGAGAGAGAGAGAGAGAGAGACAGAGAAACAATAAACAGTCCAACCTTCTGTACCTATGAACACAGATACCATATGTAAAACTACCTTCATTTGTGTGATCAGTTTTGATATATTCACCTTTTAGTCCAGATCTTTCCTAACTTGAAAAGATGTGAAAGTCATGTTAAAACTTTAAACAGGTTGGTGATCCAGACATGAGAGGCTTTTGTTAAAAAGACATGTAGACTGTAGTGCTAAAAATTAAATAGGTTTTCTGAAAAAAAAATCTAAATGACCGAAAATTGGCCCTCAAATAAGGATGTCAGTGAATACTGAAAGATTATTTTCCAATTATTATGGAAAAGAGCTGCAACTGCTTTTAGTTCAAAGAATTATTAAGTCTGGCATGTTTAAGAATATTTTTAAAAAACATATATTTAAGGGAAGTATTTGATTAAAGAGTACTTGATTTAGAGTTCATGGACCACCATTTAATCAGAGTTGTAGAGAACTGTTGGTCTTAACCCAATGCACCGCTTACCTGTTTTGTTGTTAGATCAGAAGAAAAAAGTGAGAAAGCACAATGTTTCGGGCATGGAATAATTTTTTTTCAAAACTGAGATCCAGCCGTATCTCACAAATGCTAAAACAGTAATAACAGACTTAACTTGGCTTGTGCAGTTTTCATTTCACCATCCTCAGTCTTTAACAGGTGATTTGGCTCCTTTGATCACTAAAGGGAAAAAGACAAAATGTGTTTTTAATTCAATTTCAGTTCCGTTTTATTAATATAGCACCAGCTCATATCAACATTAATTTCAGCAAACTTTACATTGTAAGCTCAGCACCTTATAATTTTATAGAGAAAAGCCCAGCAATTCTCTTTGAGCACTTGGCAACAATTGTTAGGAAATAAAAAAAAAAAAAACCTTCCCTTTTAACAGAAAAAAACCAGACTCAGGGAGGGCGGCCATCTGCCTCGACCAGTTGGGGTGGGGGTAATGTGAAGAAAGGAAAGAAGACCACAGATAAACAACAAACAGCATACAATATAGAAATAAGCACTCAGCAGGTTGGCGGGGTAAGTAAGTACAGAGGAGCATGCAGCTCTGGAGAAATGCCTGCAAAAAAAGTACATAGAGTGAGAGTCCACAGAGGAAATGTAATAGTGGCATATACAGTTATGCAAAAACAAAACTTTTCAAAGAACTCTATGCAGTCCTGTGAAAAATTAAGTACACCCTTAATGCTTCCATAAAAAACTAATACAATAAGCAGAAGCCTGTTGCTGCTAATCAGCTGCACATTAATTGATTAAGTGCGACCGCCTCTATAAAAGCAGAAGTGTTGACAGTTTGCTGGTCTGGGTCATTTTGGTGTGCTTTAATACAATGCCATAATTTTCCAGCCATCGCAGGAAATTCACCTCAAAGTCAGAATGTGCAATGCTCAGAGAAACTGCAAATAACTGAAAAGCTACATATCAGATCTGACAGGCCTCAGTTAGCATGTAAATGTTAAAAGTTCATAACAGTACAATTAGAAAAAAGAACACGAGTGCACAGCTTAGGTTTACAAAGTTGCATCTGAACAAACCCCAAGACTTCTTTCTGGAGCAATGTCTTTTGAACAAACAAGACCAACATAGAGTTGTTTGGTCATAAGGCACAGAGCCACATTTAGTGAAAACCTTATACCAGTTGTCAAGCATGAGGGTGGAGGAGTAATGATTTGGGCTTTCATATAGCCTCATGACCTGGACACCTTGCAGTCACTGAATTGACTGCATACCAAAGTATTCTAGAGTCAGATGCAAGGCCATCTGTCTGACAGCTAAAGCTTGGCTGAAATTGAGGCATGCAAAAGGAAAATGATCCCCAGCACACCAACAAATCTACAACAGAATGGCTAAAAAGGAAAAGATTCAGTCTTGCAGTGGCCCGGTCAAAGTCTAGACCTTAACCCTATTAAAATGCTATCATGGGAGTTTAAGAGAGCTGTGCATAAATGAATGCCCACAAACATTAATGCACTGAAACAACATTGTACTAAGAATAGGCCAAAAGTCCTGTACTAGGATGTGAGAGACTGATAAAGTCATACAGAAAATGATAACTTTATTGTTGTTAAAGGCTGTTCTACAAGCTATTGAATCATGGGGTGTACTTCATTTTTCACATGACTGCATAGAGTCTTGTGAAAACTTTTTCACTTTTTCTTCTTCACATGACTGTAAAGGCCTGTAAAGAGAAGTGTGTGACAAAGTATTATTGCTCTGGAAGAGAAAGGAATTTTGTAAAGAAGATAAAGAAAATTCTAAAATCTTTCCACAGAAGGTATGATGTTCTATATCAACTCTGACTTTGTTTCTTGACACTGCTTTTCAGATTTTCACATATAATTGTAAAACTCTTAGAGCACACAAAATCCCTCCATTGTTGGGGTAGTAAAAGTCTGAGAACATTGTGCTCTTTCACAGATGGTTTGTGTAAGCTTATGCTTTTATCTAACAAAGCTCAAACACTTGTGCTACAAGTTTTCCAGCAACATGACTAAAGTGGTTTTGTACTTTACAATCATGCATGCATTTGCTTTTCACACTGGAGTACAGGTGTTGTTCTTGAAATGAATGCTGGCCTTCAGTTCCTTAATAATGCGCTATCCTAATAGCACAACACCCTAAAAAGACTGAAACAATGGTAAGAGAGAGACAACGGCATATTCTGAGAGTTCACACAGGCTTTGTGACAGCTATCTGCTTTTGGGGTGAAACCACATCATGTGTCTGACATTTCGGACAAGCTAAAGTGTAGTTTTTGCAGTTGACCAGTCACTGGAAACCCATTACCGTATTTTACTTACAGTTAACATCTTAGCTATGGGGCTTGCATCCAAGATGACTTGTTGCCTAGTAGCCTCAGGCCATATCGGTGGACCACAGTGTGTATGCATGTCTACCACAATTCAAATAACGCAACACAATCTGTAACCATCATGACAAATTTGTCCTCCCCCACTGCCACCATAACAGCCTCTGGCATGGAAACTGGTAAGAGCGAATCAAGGAAAAATGAACCTTCCTTTGCCTATACAGCTAAAATGCATTTGTGTTTTCAAGCAGTGATGTTCAAAATGATGAAATGAAAAAGGCTGTGATTAGTAGAGACAAGTAAAGGCTTGGGGCAAGAAGTTCAAAGAGTGCAGTAACTTTCTTTACTACCCTTGTGGACCTTCATACACAGATGTAGGCTGGCTTGCTGATGTCTTTGGCTTGCGTGGGAGTTTGAAGTAACTCGGATTCCCTCAGCAGTTGGTGGTTTGCAGAGATAGAGAAAATAGAGAAGCTCTTTAAGAATGGTCTCCCAAATGGTTACATAGAAAAAGTATAACACTTCTGTTTGTGATCTATAGTGAGCAATAAAGTATTGTCAAATAGTGTCTTGCGTTCCCTTGCCAGAACCTTTCTAAATCCCATTTTATTATCAGAAATTTATATTTCAGAAATTAGCAGCCAGCACAACCGGGGATTTCTCAGGAGGCTTTATCAGCAATTTTACTATATTCTTCTCTCACTGTTTCCTACATGCTAATATGGATTATGTGATTTTGCTTATCATGTTCAAACATGGGTGCTGAGTAGTAACAATTGCTCTGTCACTGTGTCCCAGCATTAGTGTACTTATTAAAAAGACTGTAAAACTGCCTTGTATGTGATACATGAAACTTATCTCAGCATCCAACGTTTATTACAAGAGAGCTTAAGCTTCGAGGAGTAACACTGCTGTGCAGGATTTTTCAGACATTTTGTTTCTTTGTATGATGTTTTCTTTCTGCTAGCAATGTGCACTATTGGAGGATCTGACACAAATGCTATTATTCAAAGTCATGGTGACCCAAGTTTGGTGGCTGCATTAGTAATAAAAATAGCAAGTCTGAGATGAAATGGGATCTAGGGGAAAGGGTATTCAAAGTTCAGTAAAGCAACTGGTGTATGTATTATATACGTATCTGTCATTATCTGCTTATCAAAAGAAGTGTTTTTAAGATGTAATCTATAGTAATGTGTTTGCAAATTTATATTGAATTATACAGTAAGGTATACTTTATTTTGTAATATAAAAATTTGTCTTCATATTTTCTATATTTATTGCTGCACATTAGTTTATTCTTAAATTTACATAACAGTGCTTTAGTCTAAAATATCATCTTCCTTTACTCACAATTTAAAGCCTTTTTTTGCTCATCTTTATACTTGCAATGTGCAGCAACTCTAAATATCCTAAATCACTGCTTTGGTTTCTCTGTTTCATTCTTCAGTTCTTATGTCTAGAGCTATTCAATGCCATCCTCAAGCCAGTGAATGCAGCATTGCAGAGGTTTCATGAAAAGTTCAGATTAGGCATGGAAAAGGGAAGAGATGGTGGTGGTGGTGGTTGGGGGGAGGACTGACGTCACTCTGGGTGGGTTGAAGCTGTGCAGATGGGAGTAAAGCAGGAAGCAGGATTGTGTGGGCTATGTATTTTATGCATGTTGACTTCTTTCATATGAGGTACCAAAATAAATAAATAAATAAATAAATCATAAAGACATCAATCTGCAGTCACAGTCACAGGTATTAGTGAAGTTTCACAGACAGTTGGTCTATGATAGAACAAGTCTCTTGTGTTCATCCTTTAACATCTGTCATTTATGATAGTGTTTATCAGCAAACCTTTGATCCGCTGCATAACTTGTCATGCAAGTTCAGAGAATTAATCTCCTGAATATGTGACATGAATTGTACAATTATAGAAACTGTGGGTGCATATGGATTATAACTTGCTTTAAATATGATTATTTTACTTCACTTTTTTTTTTTTACCCTTGAAGATTAGGCTTAAAATTGCAAGTAGGCTTTATCTTTAAGACTGCTTTGACATAACTTTTGGTGCTTGGTCCCTCATTTTGAATTTTTATATGAAGGAAGAATAGTAATGATCTAATCTATTCTTACTCAATAAAACTGTCAGCATTAATTTCACTTTTGATGAGTGTGGTTTTTCTACCTGGTGACTCTGCTACTATAAAAAAATCTCAGGAAAGTAGAAAAAAATAATGTTAGGGAGCTGCTGTAATGACTCATCACTGTTGGCTGTTTGTAGTGCTGTTATTCTTGGAAGAATTAACATGTAGAATGAAAGTACATAGTGTGGGGCCATGGAGTGAGTTTATCCTTTTCTGATTGCGATCTCTTAAAGCATGCAAGCATGAAGTTCCAAGCTGTTCTCATTAATAAAAACTGGTTTTTAACCTTTACACAGTAATCTTTGCAGAGCACAGATCTCATCATACAAGGTTATCTTTTCTGTCATTATGGCCATTAGTACGTTACAAAATACCTAACTGTTATTATTATAATTCTTTTTTCTTAAAAAGCTTCACTAAGCTTGTGGAAATGTGGAGTAAATATTGGACCTTCTGCCCACGTATTTTACTTCCTTACCTTACTGGTAAGAAAAGAAGCTCCTGTATTATCACCTAGTGCAAGTTTCATAGTTTGCAACAAAAAGTGAAATCAGATCTCACTGTGCATGTATAACACATTCTCATATCAGAGACTCAACTATTATGTCAGATGCCCTCAACATCTCAGAGATATACACAAGGTATCTTGTGGTGTCAGTGCCTTGATGCAAAACCTCAGGCAATATTGCATTCCAAGATAATGGTCCTCTTTTAAAGACAAACGGGCTGGAGGTAGGAGGGGCAGCATAGGAATAAGCTGCTAGTTTGTCAGGCAGAAGATTGTGGTTGATATCCCATTTGGAAGATTTGTGTTCTACACTTTGTTTTCAATTATGTTTTCTTGAACATCTCACAAGCAAAAAATATATTGAATTGTTATAGTGGATGTCAATATCAATTAATGTCAAGCTTGGCACAAAAATATATTCGTTGAGGAGTTGCTGCTTGAGAGGGTTGTCTTATCATCTTAGCAGTTCTGTCTCACTTAATTTATCACAGCTGACTTTTCTTTTTTCAGTTCTTTCAGTTCTTCTCAGATTTCCAATGTGCTGTAGAGACAGAACAAAGATGCTTGGATTTGAACAGATGTCATGTGGTTTCTTATTTATAGAAATTCATTTATTCTGATTCATTTTAGTCACACTGTTACATCAAGTTTATTCGTATAGTCCGGTTACACAAGCAGTAGTGCTAGCTCCTTCGTTCAAATTGCTAAATTGCATCGTCACATGGCTAGTGTGGATTTTTGCAATTTACCACAGATTACATGTCACCTATGTTTTTAAAAGAAAAATTTAAATAGCCAATAATTTTTTATGAACAGAGATGTCTCCTTGAGCAAAGTCAAAGTATTGTAATATATATTTTCTCTTTTTCTAAACAAAACACCAGAACTAAGCTGCTAAAATGACTTGCCATTAGTGGTACTCTTGCTGTTGATGCCATTATGTATACAGTCACACACGTCTGTTGTTAACAGCATGAACATCTTTACAATGGCACTGTAAAATTATGTAGTACTAGCAGAAGTGTACTTTTTATCTCTAATATCTTAGCTTTACTGACATTGTCACATACCCAGGCAGTGCTTTAAATTCTTTGTCAAATGCGAATCTCTTTTGTAGCAAAAATAAACACCTTTTATAAGAAGTCTGGAAAATCTAAATGTTGTTAGTTTTCATCCTGTGGATGAAAAAATGTGGTCAAACTGTAATGAAAGTGATGGCTATCAGGTGGGAATAGGGAAAAGGTAACCTTGTGCAGAATCGTTTTGCTCTGATGTAGCAGAGTGAAGTCAGCCCTCGGCCATGGATAACGTTTGTGCCGAAGCACCCTCACCGGATTGTACTTAATCAAACTTAGAGAGCAGCATGGGGAAGTCATGGTAAGAGGGAAAAGGAGTAGGTGGAAAACTGCCTAGGGGTTTTGCACTCTTAAGTGAGAATAAGTAGATTGGCAGACAAAAAAACCTCTTTCTGCACTTTCATTTAGAGTCAAAATTAACTTGAGTCAAAGATGCTTATTAAAAAATAGAGCTGTTCCGTATACTCTCTGAGCTTGTGTTGTGTTTTTGTGTCAAATAAAGGTAAATGTGCCATAAAAGTCCCACACTGATACACACTATAAAAAATCTTCAGTTTAAATGTTAATTAATAGTTTTTTTGCAAACAGTCATGTTGAAAAGAAAATTTTCACATAACTCTATGCCGTCATATGAAAAACTAATGGCACCCCATGTTTCAGTAGCTTGTAGAACTTCCTTTAACAGTAATCATTTGGAGAAATCATTTTCTGTATGACTCTATCAGTTTCTTCTCTTCTCTACAATGTTGCTTCAGTTCATTAATGTTTAGGCATTTGTTTATGCACGGCTCGCTTAAGGTCCTACAACAAGACTTTAATCAGGTTGAGGTCTGCACTTTGACAGGGCCATTGTAACACTTTTGTTCTTTCAGCCATTCCATTGTAGATTTGGAGTGCTTGGGACCATTGTCCTGTCGCATGACCCAATTTCAGCCTGTGTGGTATACAGAAGAGTTCATGGTCAACTCAAGGACTGCAAAGTGCGCAGGTCCTGTAGTCACAAAACAATTCCAAGTTATCACCCCTCCACTTGTGCTTGACAGTTGATAAGTTGCTAGTTTTGACATGCAATATTTGGTTTTTGCCAAACGTGATGTGTATTATGGTTAAATGTTTCCACTTTGATCTTGTTCTACCAAAGGACATTGTTTCAGAAATCTTGTAGTTTGTTCAAATGCAACTAGAAAGAAGAGTCGTACTCCAAACAGTTCCTCAAAACAAAACAAGTCATACTTGTTTAGCCTTTTTCTAATTGTATTGTCATGAGCATTATCATTTAACATGCTAACTGTAGCCTGCAGAGTCTGAGATGCAGTTTTTTTTTTAATCTGTTTTTTAATTTTCTGAGCCTTGCGTGGTTTTACCTTGGTTTGAATTTGCTGGGAAGATTGCAGCATTGTGTTAACACAGACCTGAATGCACTATACCATCACACTGTCAACACTCTGCTTTTATTGAGGAGGTCACACTGACTGATGATTAGTTAATAAAGTGCATTTTATTAGCAGTGCCTTATTGCTATTTACCCTCTTCATTCTTATGGAAGCAGTAAGGGTGCACTTAGTTTTTCACAGGACTGCCAAGACTTCTGTGAAAACATTCTTCTTCTTTTGACTGCAATAATCTTTTATCAGTCATTTCAGGCTCAGACTGACACTTGTTTCCATGAATAGAACTAAAAATGCCATAGGAAATTGCATTGGCCTACTTTAGCTGCAGCTGTGTTACACAAGACAATTATAGTTTATGGATTCAACTACAGTATCCCTTGTATTAAGAAATTGATGGGACACTATTGAATCAAAGGTGTTTGTTATGAAAAAAAAAGCAACATCTCTGATTCTGATCTTGCTCCTAACCTACAAAGACAATGTTTTTTTTTTTTCAAATTCATGGAATTACATAGCTTCCCTATGTATTTATTCTGTTACAGCTGTGTAGTTTTACTGTATGCATTAAATCTAAGTTAGCTACCTGTTTGGAAAAAAAGCAGCAACAAAGTAGAATTGAAATGCTTTCTGTCATTTCAGCAGTTTGAGTTTTCGCACCCAGTCAGCTGCTCAGTTTCCTCATGTGGTTGCCTTTTCCAAGGGGAGTTGAATGTAAGAGAAAGCTCACATTAGTTCTCGTCACAGCTGACTGAACATTTGGATACATTCTGCTGGATAGTGAGACCTCCATCACTGCAGAGTAACACAAGGATATAATATGGCAGTTTTAGGATGCAGTTTGTAATAGGTTCAATAGAGTGCATTATCAGTTTTGTTTGTCAGTTTATCTAATCCACTTCTATTTGCAAACTCAACAAATATGTCTACCCTCAATTTCTGTGCTGTAGCAGCATTAAAAATGGAAAAATCTCATTGCAGTTAAAGTTGATTGCAGTTCATTGAAATGTCCTTGTTATCAGATGCTGGACATCTGATGCTACAAAAACAAAACAGATGTTATGTAATTAAAAGTAACCCTGTGTTGTATTTTTTTTTATTTGGAGGGCAGAGCTGTATATGAGGGACAGCTGAGCAGAAATCACTTGCAGATCAGGATGACACTATCTGCCAGTGTTTGTTTGCTTGTTTTTAATAAAACAAAGGTCATTGCTTTCAATTTCTTGACTAACATCTTTGTCACAGTATGGATAAATGAAAAATAAAGTTACAATAACACTTTTAGAATATGTAATTTACCTTCAATCCTGATAGATTTTTTGAGATTGAGAGATGACTATTTATTCATCTTGTTAGAACTAAAGGGCATTGTGAAGTAGACATTTCTCTCTCTCCCTCCAGAGACATTCTGGCGATGTGTGTTTCCACTCCATTCCCCCATTCCTCCTGATGGGACAAAACCTGAAGCTATCAGTGTTCAGGATAATAGTCTGAGTAAGATGAATCGTGTTAGTAGGATTGGACTATTCATAACTCCAATTCCTTAATCATTCTATCGGAGGCTACACAGCAGTTAATATTAATCTGATCATTTAAGCTCCACCCACGAGGAAATTCATCAGCTGACGAAGGGATTAAACTGCACTGAACCTGGAAAAGATCTATTCGAAACAACACATTTATTCTTTTGTTTATGAACAGAAACTCATGGAATGGACAATCAAAAGAACCCATAGCTGATAATGATATACTTACTGGTGGTTTAAGCAACACCTGCTCAGGCTGTTGTCTTACCATTGTAAAAGACAGACATAACTTTATAACAAAAGCTGTTGTAAGCAATGGCAAATCACTTTCCTCAGTACTAAAAACAGCTTATATGCCAGTCACATTCAGTAATGGAGAGTCAAAGGCGGTGATGGAAGAGAGGAAGTAACCCGTTAGACCAGTCATTAGACATAATAAACATGCTTAAAAATAGAAAAGAAAGATTAAAAAAAACCCCTAATATTTGGAGATGTACTCTGTCTCGTTTTAAACTTGAATCTATCATGTTTTGGTGGATTTTGCTAGAACAGTTTTTCTTCACTTGTCTTCTTAAAAAAAAGAGTCTTTTCAAATCATTGCATAGTTGTTTGGAATGATCATTGTTTTCCCATGATGACACATTCCCAGTCAGAGTGGTCTCTTCCAGTTCGAGAATGTCCTCATATAACCCTTCAAACGAACCTGTGCATCGAAGCTCTACTGTAGATGTGTGGTCATCCAACACATTGCAAAGATACTTCTGGTGGTTGTTTTTAAATTTGTCTCAATGAAAACAAATCCATTTCTTATACTGTTGTTAGATTCATTGTTGTTATTATTATACCTCCGCCATGGAGGCATTATTTTTTCAGATTCTGATTCGTTAATTATACACCTTGTTACCACTACAGGAGCCAACTTGTGTGATGGTTCTTTACCAAACTTTGTGTGGTTAATACATATGGTGGGTAGAACATCTGATAAAATTGATGAGATTGTGGTATCAAAGGTCAAGGTCACACAGACTCATTTTACCATTCTAGGAGCTTACTGGGCTGTTTTGTGTACTTAATTTTGTGTCCTTACTATGAACTGATAACTCTTTTGAGGTCATTTTGAGGTCAAAAGTCAAGGTCACATAGGATCATCAATGAAAATGTCATTACCACTGACTGGACTCCTGGATCCTTTTCGATGCTTGTATGGTTAATCAATATGATGGGTAGAAGAACTGGTAACATTTCTGAGGTCACTGCATCTGTCCATCCATGCCTCATCCATCTGTCCATTACAAAATTTACCACTACAGGAGATGAAATGTTTGCTGGATCTTTTCCAAACTTTGTGTGGTTAATAGCTATGATGAATAGAAGATCTGATAACATTTATGAGCCTGTGGAGTCAAAGGTCAAGGTCACACAGGATCAGATTTAAGGCAGTGGCATAGTGGCCGAGTTCTAGGCATTTCATTTAAATTTCTCACAATGAAAAGAATTTGTTGTACTGTTGTTAGATTCATAGGTGCCTTTAGCTACATGCATTCAGTGGTGTTTCTATCATTGTCATATTAGCTGAGAGATTTACTGTGTTTATTATCATGTGTTAAATGTCACATTCCAAAAAGAAGATATTCCAAAAATTATATTGCAGCAGGGTGTATTGCAGCGCAACTACAGAGTCAAAAATGATTGATAAAAGGGTGCACAGGGAAAGAATTTTAAAACATGAGCAAAGTGCAAATCCACAGCTCAATAACAAAGGTTAGGTCTTACAGTAGATTAAAAGCTGAGAGGTTGTCAAGGACATAAGTGATGAGATGAAAAAATAAGTGGGTTTAATTATGAAGAGAGAAGTGAAAGCTGTGACATCATATCTGCCATTTAATTTTTAATGACACAAAGACAGTTTTGTGAAATTCCTCAGCTGTGATGAGACTTGACTAAGTTGCTACTTCAGAAAAAAAGATTTTTCACAGTTGTTGATAAGGTGTTGTATTGTACTGTACTATAACCAAGGCCAAAAGTATTGTGAGATTATTTTTCACTGCTTAGAAACAACACAAGAAAGAAAAATATTCAGTATTTGATTTAAGCCAAGTTATAAAACAAATATTGTGTAACTCTATAACTGTGAATATGTCTAATCTTTGCAAGTATGGTTTTGCATTTAAATTTGTGTCTGCATATTTGCTTTCTTCTCATTCAGTCAATTAATGAAAGCAAATACTTGGAGAACTACTTGAAAGTACTGTATATTCAACAGATATTGAAAGTGTCCCTCAGGGGTTATAGAAACATTTGGAATTTATAGTATTACAGAATGTTTAGGGCATGCAGATGCTGAGATTGGAACGTGTTTGAAAAGTGTGCACGTCATCAATGGTCAGAAATCATTATAAACTCTAAATAAAAGGGCCATTACACATTCATTACATTTGAACAGGACACAATTATGACTGCCATGCTAGAGCTGGATTCATTATGGAAAAGAAGCTTAGGCACATCTATCTGTCTGTTCTTCCGTCTGTCCGTCTTTTGCGTTTCTCCATGCTTCTTAACAATGGGTTTGGAGAATGACGGTCCAATCATAGAGGAACTCGGGGCAAGAAACATCAGACCAGCTACTGTATATCCATTACAATGTTACTTAAAAAAAAGAAAGTTGTTTATTGGGATATTTAGAGCTGTTGCTTTCAGCTAAGTTTTAGAGTTTCTCTAAACATATACCTATAAAACAAATAGACTTTCAGTTGCAAAGCAGGTGATAACTACCGATGCAAAGTCTTCAACAGCAAGTTTTTATGTAAAACAGGTGAACAAATAAATTAAGCTCCAAAAAAAACCCTTGATCTGTGTTCTGCGGCACTTTAAGATGGAAATCAGGCTTCGTTTTGTTGATTCTGATTAGTAGGCCAGTCTGAGCCTGAATTACCACTGCATATAAAAAGTGTCATATCAGCCCTGCTCACGGTGTCATCTGAGGTACACCTTTACTTTGTGATTAATTCTTATGAAATAAGGAAGGTGTGTGCTATAATAGTTGGATGGGATTTTATCAGTGTGCTTGATTATGCACAACCGGGGGGTTGTTCAGTTGTCAGGAAAAGGTTTCCATTTGTCCAAGTATATCAAATAAAGCTGTAGTTTAGGTTTTGTAATTTTTAGCATAATGAACTACACTCATTTTTGATTTCATATTAATTGCAAGAATGCCAGATTATCTTGAGTGACATCAGATGAATTAATACTATCTATATTCTCTGGAGTGTGGAGGCTGTGTCAACACACTATTCTGAATAAGGAATATTACCATTTATTCTAGAATGTGTAGAGTGAGCCTGCTTTTCCCTTCTTTTCTCCATAAGAAGTATGTGTCATCCCATTTCCTTTTTTTAAGTCTGCAGTTACTTCCACTGCATTAATTTTATAATCAGTTGGTGCCCAGATACATTTTCTCAGGTAAAGTGGAATTGCGTTTGAGTAAACAGTTAATGTAGCTTGTGCCTTCACCTAGTAATTCTATTTCAGTATGACCAAATAGATTCTATTTTGTTTTCTGAGCTTACTGTCACCATTTTTAGTAGATTGTACCACTGTGTGGCATATTTGAGCTCTGCTTTAGTTTGCCCAGAAGGCAGTCTTTTTGCATAATTAGCTACTGTCCTGGTAAATTAGATAGTAATTTTACACAAGCTATGAGCACAAATACCATACTAAATAAAGAATACTGCCCTTTATTGTATACTCTCAGCAGTGGCATCACCAATACGCATCTGCCAGTAGATGGATAGAGTCTAGTTTTTACTGTTAAATCTTGCACTTGCAATTCTCATTGCAAGTTTTCAACATGCTGCAAATTAAAAATAAATCAAACTAAATCAAAATCAGCACACGCACACACACACACACACACACACACACACACACACACAAAAGCAGACAAATGAAGTTGAGGTTATTTTTGTAGTTCTCTAGGAGACAAACAGCATTCATATAAAAGTAAACACACATGGCTCCAGTCAACCTTCTCAAGATTATTGAAAAGTAAAGTTTAATTTGTAGCCTCTCTTGATCTGTCACCTGTACTAGATATGCACACTACTTTTAAAATTAGGGATTGTGATTGTCACACAGCCAGACTTTGGGCTAGCCCCGTGGTCATGGTGAGTTATCCTTATCAAGTAAGCAGAAATAATTAGTCCAAAACCCACTGCTCTTTCATCTTAGCCTCTTCTGAAGCTACTCACACAGTTCACTCAGCATGATGCAAGCTCCAAAGTAGTTAATTTACTGTAAGGCTTATATACTGAACCAGCAGTGGTGAAGCTTTCCTGATAAATGGCCCTATTAAGGGAATAGAATGGAATCTAATTATTATTATTGTTCATGTTGTTATGTTACTACAGCATACTACACCAGAAAATGCGGTGCTCATATCATTATTTGCTTTTACCTAAACAGTGATCATCATCATATGCTGATGCACATAGTTGTCATCTGAATTTAGGAAAAGAGTCTCCTCAGTAGCTCACTGTGCTGGCAATACAGAAGAGTATAGGACTGTAATCTCATATAAATTCCATGTTCCAAGGGCTGGGCCCAGACAACACTGTGATGTATGAAGTCACTGGTTGAGAAAAGGGCAGGTGACGAATTTGCAGACTATTTGATATTCAGAAGGGTGTGCCTTCTTAGACTGACCTGAGTGGATAGTAACGCTCTTGCATTTCAGTCACTAAGGAGACAATATACAATGACAAAAGTCTCTCCTTTTATCAATATATTATGTGATAGTTTATTAACTAAAGGCTATAGCTATTCCTTCCCTTCCTGAATGCATTATGCAGCATAGTCTTAACCTAAAAAAACTTGAAAGTCATGTTTTTCCTGGGATGCAGATTTTTTTAAAAATGTCCTTGTTTATTTTTTCAGTTTTTTCATGGGCTTTTATTCATTGGGTAGTAACAAACCTTAGTATTGATCTCTTACCACAGAAAAACTGATGCTGACTTATTAAATGCCAACCAAATCAGAAGAAGTAAAAATGTGCACATTCGTGCACATTCTTACTATAGGGCATTATTTTGAAAATTGCATAAGGGAACAAATGTTACTTGGAATAATGTGCTCTGAGTACAGGGAACACACTGGTCTCTAGCCAAAGCTGTCCTGTTTGGCTTTGCAGTCTGTCCTCACTCCAAAATGCCATCTTAGGTCTGCCCCCCCTAAAATGCTTCTCCATCACCAGATGTATTTCTGCTTTGAACAGCACCCAGACAAAATCAACCTCTTGCCAAGTGCTCTGCAGCTAAGAGCCAGCAATAGGTAATCAATAGAGATTTACAGGAGAACTTTTCCAAGCCATCAGTGCATGACATCTTCACTGTCACTTGACTACAAACATCAAAGTTCAGCTTTAGGACGGCTGTAATTTCTGTCTCTTGAATTCAGACATCTTAACCGAGCTGGACAATGAAGCAGCTCTCCACCTCTAACTATCCATGTTTGTTTAGTTCAAACAAATGTGCATACAAGGAATATGAATCACTCTATTTAGCAGAGAAGGGGTGAGTTCTTTATGTACTTCATCAAAGGACCAATGGAAATAAATTATGCTGCTTCATTTTGTTGTTCGTGTTATTATGGTGTTTTGTGTTTGGTTCTGTATTGTATACTTACAGCAGTAAGTACCTACCCAGATGCATTATGGTTTATGTTGAATGAATTTTGAAGCTCCTTTAAACACTTGCTGTGTTAGTAAATGTTGAAAGCAGGCCTGTTTTCTTGGCAAGGCTCTAGGATTAGAACATTGCAGTGATTTACATAAAGGTTTCTTCACATCTGTTTGTGGTTAATTCATCAAAGTATTGATTACAGTTTAGGCAGAGCCTGGTTGTCAAATTCAAAGTTATACACATATTTTTTTGTAGGTTACTGTCTCTTATGTGCCCCTACACATACAAATGCATAAACCCATGCAATCTTGCTGATATGTACAGTATTCATACACAAAAAAGAATGCACAAATTAAGAGTATATATAGTTATGCAAAAAATAAAGTTTTCACAGGACTCTACACAGTTATGTGAAAATTAAGTATATGTTAGCAGCAATAATTTGAAGTAATAATTTTTGACTTTGACTGGGCCATTGCAACGCCTTTATTTTTTTTTTTTCTTTTTCAGCCACTCTGTTGTAGATTTGCTGGTGTGTTTGGAATCATTGTACTGTTACATGACCCATTTTGGGACAAGCTGTAGCTGACGGGCAGATGACCTCATGTTTGACTCTAGAATATTTTGGTATACAGTTAATTCAGTGACTGCAACGAGCCCGGGTCCTGTGGATACAAAACAGATCCATATCATCACCCAACCACTGGGTTTGACAGCTGGTATGAGATGCTTGTGCTTATATGCTGTGTTTAGTTTTATACCAAATGTGGCGCTGTGCATTATGGCTAAATATCTTAACTTTGCAAACCTGAGATGTGCTGCCATGTTCTTTTTAGAGAGCAAAGGCTTACTCCTGGCAATCTTTTCAAACAAGTCATACTTGTTCAGTCTGAGGCCTGCAGAATCTGAGCTATAGCTCTTGGGATTTTTATGCAATTTCTGTGAGCATTGCACGGTCTGACCTTGAGGTGATTTTTCTGGGAAGATTGTGGCATTGTGTTAATACACTTGAATGGTACAAACCAGAAAACTGCTAAAACTCTGCTTTTAGAAAGGTGGTCACACTTTTTGATCAATAATGTGCATGTGATTAGCAGCACCTGGCTCCTCTTAATTGCTATAAAACCAGGAAGAGTGTGCTTAGTTTTTCACAGGACTGCACAGAGTCCTGTGGACACTTTCTTTTACACTTGAGTGGAAACCATAACGCCATAAAGATCCCAGCGCATATTGACAAAGAATTAATTAAACAACTTTGGGTCACCTCAGCACATCAAGAAAATGTAGTCAAAGAAGATGAGGAAACATTAAGATTATCTACAGATCACACCAAAGAAATGCCTTTACAATAGACCATTTACTATTTTACTGGGGACTACAATTTTGAGCAAGTACATAGCCTTAGGCGATGTTTCACAATCCCTTTTGTGCCTTTTCACACTTTCTGTATTTAAAAGATTACAAGACACACTGTAATCACATTAAGAACAAACATCTTAAAAAATGTTACATAGAAAGTCATGAACTGTAGGTTTAGTTTTGCTTTTCTCAAGTGAAAAGCATAAGTTTTAGTATTTTTTAAGCAAGCAAATTTGACAGAACATGAAAAATAATAAAATAAATGTCTTGAAGTATAGGCAAAAATCAAAGTGAGAAAACTTCTTTGAATATTTTGATTTATACATTTAAATTATGGAAATTGAGAAACTAGCAGCATTAGCTTCTCTGCATTCTGTAGCATATGCAATACATACATTTGTGTAAAGATTCGAGACTGAACAGTTCTATCAGCACCTAGCTTTCATAATTCATAGGTGATAATTACTCATGCTGCGTCACGATCACACTTGGCAAGTCTTACTCTCTAGCCAAGTCTGAATCCATTTGGAAAAAGTAATTTTTACATACAGTAAATGGGCATGGACTTTAATATCTATGTTTGATTTCCATTCTTCCTTTTTTCCACTTTGTTCTGATGTGCTAATTCCCATCATTTCTTATGTTTTGCTTCAAGCAGCGTGCTGCCACTTGGAACCTTTCAAAATCACCGTTATGGAAAATCTTTGGAGAATCATCAGCTTCCTTTATACTAGCTTAAGCAAATGTATATGAGCTTCATGGAAATCTGATGAGCTCAGCTAACCCTTATACAACTGAACTACTGGGAAATCCTTTCATTTAATCAATAACCATCCAGGTTCTTTTAGTCACACATGTTATCACTTTTATGAAAGCAGCTTTATCATTTACATTTAATTTTCTTGAGGGCTTGTTTCAAGATCTATAACCACATTTTACATGATTGATATTTCAATTAACCTCTGATTAACTGTGACCTCTGTTGTCATATATACCTATTAGTTTTCTATCTCTTGCAGCATAAATCTACATAGTTTAAAATATGTGTAAAACATTTCAAACTATCTATATGGCTCTTTTGTTTTATCACATATGTTCAAAGGAATAGTTCAACCAAACAATGACACACTTAAAGTACAAAGCAGGATGATTTTATTTATTCATTGTATTCACTGTATATTAAGTAAGATTCAAACAGATTGCTTAGAGTACTGAAAAATGCTTTGTTTATTTGGAGCAACACACAGCGACATTAAGGCCTAAACATCAAGTGATCAAATATGGATTGTATTTTAAATTAAAGTCCAAAGTCATAGTAAATACAGAGGTTCAGCATACAGCAATAAATATGTCAATAAATGTATGCATAGACAAGAGTGTTGTCATTTTCACCAGGTTCATATAGATACAGGGTTATTAGAAAATATGCGTGGCAAATGTTTTCCAAAATTAACTGCAAACTGTAGTTACGTGTCTCCAGGATAGTGTGTGCATGTAAGCACAGCCAATGTCATAGGAGATTATAACAAATGTCATTGAAACC
>VUQH01038354.1:0-20594 GCA_015106775.1 Etroplus canarensis | reverse complement strand
TTTTTTATGATGCAAGGGTATGCAGTCTGTGTATGTGTATGTATGTGTATATGTTATGTGTTTGTGAAATAATTTTGAAAAAGACAATAAATATATTGGCAAAAAAAAAACATATTGGCAAAAAAAAAAGCACAGTGAATGTAGAATTAAAGTGGAGCAAAAATACCTTTTGAGTGTCACAAATGTTATTGAGCATGTAAATATATTCAAAGAAAAGCTGTTTAATAATATTGTGTTTGTCAAGAGGAGATTCCTTTACATTTGTGTCACACATAATCCAAAAGCCAAATATTTTGTACAGTGTATATAGAAACTGAACACATCTCTATTAAAATACATTCTATTAATATATTAAATACTACAATTCAGATGAAAAAGAAACAAATCTGTTAGGGGAAAAATATAAAAAAAATTAAAAAATGTTTAATTAGCTGATTGCATAAGTGTACATACACTAAAATTAATACTTTGTTAAAGTATCTTTTGCTATAATTACAGCATTCAGTCTTTTTGGGTGCACATCAATTAAAGTATTAGGATTTTCCTGACAATTATTCAGTTGCATCCTATAGCAAAAGCCATTTTCACAGAGATTTGACAAAGCATTAAAGAAATCTTATTGTTCAAAGGTACCAGTAAGAAGAAAGGTATAAAACAATCTCACTACATTTTTTGGAACAAAGTAAAAACAGTTATCAAGAAGTGGAGAAAATATGGAACCACAGAGATGTTGCTATAAACTGGATGCCCCTTCAAAATTGATGAAAAGATGAGGTGAAAACTGGTCAGGGAGGTTGCCAGGAGGCCTACAGCATCACTTGCACTGCAGGAATTTCTGGCTAGTACTAGTTAGACACATGTTAGTGCATGTGACAACAATCTCCCGTATTTTCCATATGTCTGGACACTGGGGTAGGGTTGCAAGACAGAAGCCTTTTCTTACAAATAAAATCATCCGGGCCCAGCTAAAGTTTACAAAAAAAAGATGCATCAGTTCTCTCAAATGCATGTGGGAAAATATGTCATGGTCTGATGAAACCAAGGTTAAACTTTTTGGCCACAATCCCAGATGATATGTTTGGCACAAAAACAACTGTGCATCACCAGAAGAACACCATATCCACAGTGAAGCATGATGGTGGCAGCATCATGTTTTGGGGTTGTTTTTCCTGGAACTGGAATTGTGGCTTGGTCATGGTGAAGGGACTCATGAACATTTCCAAATCCCAGTCAATTTTGGTACATAACCTTCAGATGTCTGCTAGAAAGCTGAAGCTGAAGAGGAGTCTCACCTTTTAGCATGACAATAGCCCGAAGTATACATCCAAATAAACAAAAAAATGGCTTCAACAAAAGAAAATTAAAATTTTGGAATAGCTCAACCAGAGCCCAGTCTTAAATCCAATTGAAAATCTGTAGGGTGGCCTGAAAAGCAGCGTGCAGAAGAAATGCCCTCACAATCTGACGTATTTGGAGCGCTTTTACAAGGAAGAGTGGGCAAATGTTGCCAAACCAAGATGTGCCATGCAAATAGACTCCTTCCCTAAAAAAACTGGATGCTGTAATAAATGCAAAGCGTATTTCAACAAAGTATTACTTTTAGGGTGTGCAGACTTATGCAACTAGATTATTGTTAATTTTTATTTTTTATATTTTTCCCCCTACCAGATTTGGTTTTTTTTTCGACTGAATTGTACAGGTCAAACTAAGAGTGGAAAAAGTTTTGAAATTATTAATTGAGATCTAATTTTTTACACCAGAAAACCTGGTATTTTAACAGGGGTGTGTAGACTTTATATATCCACCATATGTAGCTCACAATGGAGGTTCAGATCAGTCCTGGTTCCCGTCAGTCTATCAGTCCATCCATCCATCCTTCCTTCCTTCCTTTCTTCTTATCCAATTCAGGATTGCAGTTGGATTGGAGCCTGTCCCAGCTATCACTGGGTGAGAGACAGGGTTCACCCTGGACATCTTACTCACTGTGTGATTCTGAAAATTAATGGATGGATTAACGGCTTAGTTCACTTTAGAAGTCTCATATAATCATCATTTGATTCCTGATATACAGTGGAAGAAAATAAAAGACAGTGAACAGTACTTTACTTTTAAGTAATCCATTTACAATGCATTAAATGGATAGCACCCATCAGTGCCTCTGAATTTGCCACTTGCTCAGGCAAGGAGGCCTTTTTGCACAGCTATCTTTCAGTTTGTGGACATAGGACTACACATTTCCTCCTGTAGGCCCCATGCTTATAATACAAACAAAGGCCTTTCAGCTGCATAGATTAGTTGGTAGTCTGAGTTTAACTGAGCGTGTCACAGTAAAACAGTTCCTAAAGGACAAATAGTGCGATAAACATGGAAATTTAGTGTGAACTCGTGCTGTGGCTTTGTTATATAGACACTTAGGCTTTGCTTTTCCATTGGCAAGGTAATTTTATGTAATCTTAAGTTTAGAAATGATTTGCTGGGTCAGGTCATGTAGTTAATACTTAAACTAGATGTGTGAAACAGTTTTATTACATTTAACTAAAACTAAAAATAAAAACTAGGTCTAAAAATAATTTACGTAAATGGAATACAAATAAAAACTACACTTTTAGAAAAAAAGAAAACTAACGGAAATAATACTGTGCTTACAAAGCTAAATAAAATAAAAATCTATTTTATATTGAAAATCTCCTGTCAGCTTCTAAAACCATGACAAACACCCTCTACATAATAATAAACCACTCACAGTGAAACTTCAGTAATCAATAACTAAACTGAAAGTACTTAACCCCATGTGGAAACTAACTGAAACTGAAACAAAAGTGCAACCGAAAGTTAAAAAAAGAAGAAACTAATAAGAAAATACAAAACTATAACTATAACTGTTGTAAGGCTTAGAGGTCTTGGTAGAAATCAATAATAACAGCCACATGTGTGTCATAACAGTGGGGTCATATGATTTAATTTAAAACACAAAAACCAAGTCTAGTTGTACACACAAAGCTGCTTCAATGTGCTTAAATTTTTAGAATTTATTTGTGCCATCTGTGTTTCCTTATAACACATCTACCATGGCAGAAATTGACGGCTCTGTCTCAAGAAGCTGAGCCTTATGCCATGTACACTCTAAAATGTTTGTAACTTAAGCTGTGTTTTTCCAAGTAACCAAACTACTACAGTGTTTTACAACCCCTCAAAGTTATATTTTTGGAAACAATGATGCAGACATACAGTATTTGCTCACTGTGTTTTAGCAATCCTAGAAAACTGATATCAGTCTTGACTACCAATGGTTTACTCCTCAAGAATAAAGAAACACACCTTGCTAAACTGGTTTTTGATGCTCATGGTCATTCTGCATTTGTAGTCTACCTTTTATCAGGTGACTACTGCCTACATGGAGCTGTGTTAGTGTAGACCATTGGTTCTCAAATTGGTGGGGTGTGGCATCACTTTAGGTGGGGTCCAGATAATATGGCGTGATGCCAAGTTGACTGTACAGTATATGGTGCAAACTCCTTTTTTGACTTTTGAATTGTAAAAATGTTGCCAGAGAATGTTTAAGTAACACTGGTGTAGTAACAGTATATTTCTGATGTGGCGTTAAACTGCTCCTATGGAAGAAGATAGCGTATGGTTTTAAAAAGCTGTTGTACAAAGGAAACACCTTGGTGGTGGAAGTAGATCATTTGGCTCATTTACAACTAACGTTGTGCCCCACTAGCTCTCTTGATGTAAAACTCAACAAACTTCCTTTGCACCGGCAATATTATTATAAATTTGTTTGCACTGTTTATTTTTTTTAGCAATAACAATCGCTATACTGTATAACATTTTTTTTCTCCTTTCTTTTGGTCAGCCACTACGACCATCTCTGAAAAAAAGCCCAAGTGGTCAAGCCACTGGTTCTGTGTCAGAGAGTGTCAGTGGAGCAGGGGATGGAAGATTTTCAGCAAGAGAAAGAAGGGCGAAGTTTGGTAGACAAACATCACTCTCACAAAGCATTCGAAAGTAAGCTGCTGCTGTTGTTTTACTAAAGTGTATATTACAAGAAGTCCAAGTGTTTTTTCCTTACAGGCCATTCAGGTTAAGCTTTAAAAATGTGTATTGTTTACTGGCATTCTTTCATCAGCAGTGTCCTCCTGAAAATTGTTTTTAATCAGTAGATGAGTTATTTAGTCCCTATTTACCAGCTACACAACCCAAGAATCTAATGGAATATAGAAAAAAAGATAGTTTAATGTTAAGTAATAGGTAGTCTTTAAGGGTGAGCAGTTGATTACTTTTAAACTTCCTTTATATGATGCAATGAAAGTTAGCCCAGCTACATCATTGTTGTTCAGGCAGCATTTTATAATTTTGGTGTCAAAATGTAACTTATTTTTCTAGTAGCTACTCTCTACTCGGATAAGTTGAAAAGCAAAATTCAGATAATGTTTTTGTTTTTTATTCATGTGTCTTTAATCAAAGGAGGTACTTATAGACACATATTTCTGTGAATATCTTGTTTCAGCTGTATATCTCATAACTCTTTGTTGTGTTCATCCACCTGTTTTCTGTACCCCTAGGAATACAGCCCAGTGGTTTGGGGTGGGCGAAGATTGTGAGACCAAGCAACAGGTCTGGCACAGGAAGAGCCTGCGCCACTGTAGCCAGCGTTATGGCAAGCTGAAGGCCCAGTATAGAGAGCCTGAGACAGCCACCAGCATCGACCAGAGCCTGGATTCACCAGCTGCTCACAGGATGCCCAAGGTATACTACAATCATAGAAACACATGATCATTGTGTATATTAAGCCACTATTCCGAAAGTTTTTAGAAAACATGGATTTTATTTAAAATTACTATTTAATTTAAATTAGAAATTACAGCTAAAGTGTCGAAACACAACTAAAGCATTAATAATTTAGTGTGATTATTATTCTGATCCTGTTGTAAGATAAAGAGAAACTACAGAGTAAAAGAAAACAGGATAAAATACAACAGAATCTATGTGTAGCTACTGAGACTTCCCATTTCTTTCTCAAAGTACCAAGAACCTGAACTTTTTTCCTCTACCTGCTTTAATTTAACTTCATGAAATAAAGCAATTTCTGAAGAAGACACTGTATTGAAGTGCTGCATTGCTACAGACGTGGACCATCTGTGCACCAGATGAATCATGTCACTCTTTCAGTCTGTGCCAGACAGCTCTACTCTACTCATCATCCAATATTTTGTTCAGCTTTTTGTTTTCTGCAGTGTGCTATGTGCTTCTTATTCCGTAATCTACATGCACTATGCTTCCCTCTTAGTATACAGACATGTACGTACAAACACACAAAGTAAATCTCTCAAAGTGTCAGCTTGCTATAAATATCTCATGTTCAACCCCAGAGAATACTGCTGCTCCTTCAAAGTCAGCTTTCAGAGTAGGAAGATGTCAAGACAGCAGATTTTTATAAGGTTCATTTTCGGGTTGTCATAGTAAAGTGTTTTTGTCAAGTTGAAACTAATCTTTATTTCTGGTAGATCGTGGACCCTCTGGCACGTGGACGTGCTTTCCGATGCCCAGATGAGATGGACAGTCGCTCCCCGAGGACACCTCACACTGCACAAGGTGGTCCTGTTACACCAGGAGTCACCTCACTCAGCTCCTTTACCAGCCAACGGTCTGGGTACAGTCGCTTCCCCAGACGAAAGAGAGAGTCTGTCGCCCGTATGAGCATCAGAGCTGCGTCCAGCCTGCTCAGGGTGGGTGCGATAACTGTACAGGTTGGGATGTGTTCGAGATAGAAAAGGGATTGTTGTTGGGCAAGCTGAAAGCAGACTGATAGGAGCACATATTATATGAGTGCTAATAATCTGAGTTCCTGGTTTGAGTCCTGGTCTTTAATGTTTCCTCTGTGTTTGTGTGCATTTTGGTCATCACATTGAATGAAATGACAGTAAATGCCAACAGTGCACAACATATTTTAATTCCTTTCTCAATGCTACCTTAGTCAAAAAAACCCGGCTTGTCTTATTTTGCATGCATGAAATCACTTGTTATGTGGCGTGTGTGTTGTCCAGGGTCGTAGTGGCTTGGCAGGCTCACAGGCTGGTCGCAGTTTCCCCAGGAGGAGCTTTGCCAGGCCCAGCTGGATGGACGAGGACACTGTGGATTCTGCAGATGCATCCGAATCACTCTTCTTCAGTAAGGTCAGCAGCAGCTCTCTCTCCCACCCTGTCAGTACCTTTTGCAGCAATTTCTCTCCTTGCTCGTACTTTCTGACAAACCTTGCTAAATTTCTTACTTTATTTACCTTCCTGTGTATGCCAGCAAATACCTTCTTTGTCACTTCATTCAGTTTTCAGTGTTTACCTGCTTCTCCTTTCAGACTTCTTTTTCCTGCAACCACTATCTCACTCTTTGTTTATCCTCCTTTCTTCATTGCTTTTTTGGTGTCCTGTATGTCCTTTCTCCCTACACATGATGGCTGACTACACATTAATTACTGCTTTCTCTTTTTGCTTTCGGCATGTCTTTGTCCTGCATCACCTCTGCTGTTCTGTGTAGGTTGATGCCCATGACGAATTATACTCTATGGCTGATGATGTCTTTGAATCGCCTCCCATCTCTGCCTCTTTTGCTCCTTGTGAGCAGCCTGACCAGAAGTTTTCCAGCCTGTAAGTAAATACACAGCCAAGAATTATGAACTTAAGTCACTTGTTTACTACTAGTTCTCAGTGGTTGTGTTGAATATATAACAATATTTTGCTGCATAGTGTGTTTTCAAGTTTCATTCCTGGTCTCTCTCTACCTGCCTACATGTCTTCATCCCAATCGCAGTAAGGACATGTCACGGACCCCTAGGACACCAATCACATTGCCTGAAAAGGGTCATCCTCGTCGGGGTCGTCGCATTGCCTCCCAAGTAAAGCACTTTGCATTTGACAGACATAAGCGTCAGTATGGTATGGGTGTTGTGGGGAAATGGCTAAATCGACACTATCGACGAAGCATCAGCAGCAACGTCCAAAAGCAGCTGGATGACTTCCACAGTCACAGGTGGGGAAGGAGTAGTGGATTACTGCACTTATATATACCATTGGAATATTTACTTAGTTAAAAATAATTAATTTTTTACCCCCCAAGAGAAAACTAATTAATGAAATTTGTTAGTTTGCCAGGAAAAAGTGGGGTTTGTTTAAAAGTTTGTGTAAGAGGTCCTAAATGTTTTAGGCAGATTAAAAATAAGAAATTTTTTCTTTGTCTGAAAAAGTACTGAAAGTATATATTGAGTAATCTTATGTTTTCCTGTTTTTATCTGTTTCACAGTGTTGTTTTGTGGTTTGTGTATTTTCAGGCCATACTTTACCTACTGGATTACATTTGTCCACGTAGTCATCACATTGCTGGCCTGCTGCACATATGGTTTTGCCCCTGTTGGGTTTGCACAGCATTCTAAAACTGAACTGGTGAGTATGTTACAGAACAATTTCGAACAATATTTCTGCTCTTAATAAGAGTGGCTTTTTAAAGTTAAAAATATCCTTCTTGACATGACAGGTTTATTATCATTGTGAAAA
This sequence comes from Etroplus canarensis, assembly GCA_015106775.1. Taxonomy (NCBI): domain Eukaryota; kingdom Metazoa; phylum Chordata; class Actinopteri; order Cichliformes; family Cichlidae; genus Etroplus; species Etroplus canarensis. The sequence goes on along the minus strand of VUQH01038354.1, from coordinate 13,047 downwards.
CTGAAGCTCAGCTGCTTTTTGTGAAACTGAGGATTGAAATTAGAAATCTTTTCTAGCTGTTAACCAGCTCAGTCAGTGTAAACAACTTTTCAATAAGTTTACTTTTATCCAAACAAGCGTGATACAAAAAAGATTTTTTATTTAAAAAATGAAGTGTTTTGTTATGTTTGATGATGTTTAATGCTCCGAACTCTTTAAATGTCCTGTTCTCGTCTTGTACACTGAGCAGTCCCAATAATAAACTATGTGGCTCTGTTGCCCCCTGTAGGTGCTGAAGAACAAAGGCATCTATGAGAGTGTCAAGTTTATCCAGCAGCAGAACTTCTGGATTGGTCCTAGCTCTGTAAGTTTAGCTGCTGCATTACTTTGTCTAGATTGGCTTTAGATGTTTGCCAAGATATATAAACCCTAAGGGAATTTAATTCCTGCAGTCTGTTTTGATGTTAAAATGAACACAGCCAGGCAGTATAACACTGCCATAGCTTAAAGGAACTCACACTTCATGCTACAGTTTTCAGAGTTTAGTGTATTTTGGGTGACACTGGACATTTCTTTCCTCTTTTGGTGCAGGGTCACTCCCTGTTAACTTGTTACTTTCTCTCTTCACATTTTATTTGTGACTATTTGCTAGTTAAATACCTAGAAGTTTTGGGGTATTCCTTGCATTCAATGTTTATGTTTAAATGTTTAGTGTCTACATTTTTGCTAAGCTGACAGGTTTCTTTACTTTATTAGGAAAAGAACTTTCATTTCTGAAAGCACAAACACGTTTACTTGATAGAAAGACTTGTAACAGTTGATTAAAAAACAAAAAAAATTTCCTTCAATTTTTAGGAAGATCTGATCCACCTGGGGGCAAAATTTTCCCCCTGCATCCGTCAGGACGCACAGATCGTAAATCTGATCAAGAAGGCTAGAGAACTTGAAAGAGAGTCTGGCTGCTGCGTTCAGAATGACAACTCTGGATGTGTGCAGACCCTCAGCTCTGACTGCTCTGTAAGTGACACTAATGTGCCTGAAGCTACTCAGAAGAGATGACGGGTGCTCTGGAACACAGATGAGCATTTGACTTCATAATCTTTAAACAGGTTATCGATGAACAGTCATGCTGATTATTCATAACACACGTCTTTGGTTTGCTCTTGAGCTTTTGCTCACAAATGCAAAGACATGAAATGCTCCCTGATATAGTCACACAACAGGACAAACCTCTAACTATGTTTTTAATATATAAGTAATTTTATTTATGGGAAATATTGATTGTAGTAAGATTTGTCAAACTGAAGTTGTTACCTAAATATTTGCAGTATAATGGAATTTCTGTTGTAAACATATGCAATTAATTCAATTTTATTGATTGTACTGTGCCCTTAAGAAATCATTTAAATATTTAATAACTTAATGCAGGAGATGCTGGCCACCTTTATTAAATGGAACAATGAACAAGTAGACATCAGGAGGTCTTCTGGTTCTGTCTGTCATCAGGACCCCAGGTGAGGATATGAATCTGATTAAAGTGCATAATTAAACATTCAAGCAGTATTTTCTGCCAAATCTGACTTGTTGCCTTTCTTTGTTTCACTACCTTGCTAATTGTGACCAGACTGTGTGAAGAACCTGCCTCTGCACCACCTCATACATGGCCGGATGACATCACCAAGTGGCCGGTGAGGGGACTGGCTAGTTAAAACAAGCTATTTTGTATACTCATCCTCCTCTTCTTAGTCTTATTTGTTCCTACCCTTTTGTTCAGAAAACTCCGAGGCACATTCTGAAACTAAAAGTCTCTGTTTGTCTTATTTTTCCTGTTGCCAGGTTTGTACATATTCAAAGAATGTGACTCACACAGGCTTAATACACATGGACTGTAAACTCAAGGGACGGCCCTGCTGCATAGGAACTAAGGGCAGGTGTGACACATGAGCAGATATAACGTTGTCCAAATTTTTATTAATGTGCTTGGTAAACTGTTAAATCATTGCCAGGTCATCTGGAAAAAATGAACTGGTTTTTGTTTTGTTTTTTTTGCTTACCCCTCTTGTAGATGTGAGATCACAACGAGAGAGTATTGCACTTTCATGCATGGTTATTTCCATGAGGAAGCCACTCTCTGCTCACAGGTAGTGTGTGTGAATAATTTTGAGTGTGTGTGTGTGTGTGTGTGTGTGTGTGTGTGTGAGTGAGGGAGAGAGAGAGAGAGAGAGAGAATATGTTTTTTTGTTGGTAAATTTTTGATCACAATGTTCTTATGCAGGTCCACTGTCTGGATGATGTGTGCGGTTTGCTACCCTTTCTTAACCCTGATGTTCCTAATCAGTTCTACCGTCTTTGGCTTTCTCTCTTCCTCCATGCTGGGTATGCATTGCACCCTCCCAACAAGATCCTAAGACAAATATACATTTTTTATTTGGTTATGTTTTGTCGTTATGCTGCAAAAATGTAAATGTGGCTCTTGTTTACAGTTTTACATGTTTTCTCTTTTTTAAGATCTCAGAGCTGTTTCAGCTGACTATAGCTGTTGACACTGCAGTTATAATATATTGTGAAAGTGCTTAATATGCTGTGAAAACGTGTTAAGACTTAAATTGTCAATGAACTGTTTGAGTTATTTGCTATGAAATATTAGTTAGTGCAGTTTCATTATGACAGCATCCATTCAAAGCTAATAAACATTTCTAAATGAGCTGATGCTCATGAGCCATTCACTCACATGAGAACTGTAATACTTTGAGCTAATACCTGGCACGAGGGAATTCCCTTGGGTTTTTAAAATCAAGCGAGCAAACAGTCCAAAACAGCTTAACGGATCAAGGTAGATATGTGTTGAAATCCATGTTTGTTATATTGCAGTGGTGGAAATACCACTGCACAGATGTGTTAATGTGAAACTTATGTACGTGTGTGCAGGCTTTTACACTGTGTAGTGTCAGTAGTGTTCCAGATGACCATACTGAGGGACCTGGAGAAGCTGGCAGGCTGGGCCCGCATCTCCATCATTTACATCTTTAGTGGTATCACTGGTAACCTTGCCTCTGCCCTCTTCCTGCCCTACAGAGCTGAGGTGAGTTCTTCAAATACACAGGTGTAAAATAAAAAATTTTATAGCAAGCTCCACTGACTTACAGGATGAATACATTATAAAAAAGATCAACAAGAGGACTTTTACAAACTTAATTTTTTTAACCCATGTTTGTCCTATGTGTACAAAAAGTTCAATTAAGTATCATTGGTATACAACTACAATTCCAAAAATGTTGGGATGCTGTGAAACATGTACATAAAAACACAATTCAATGATTTGCAAATCTCATAGAAATCATGTTAAATGTTGAAAATGAGACATTTTACTGGGTTAATGAAAAATGCTAGCTCATCTTAAATTTGATGGCATGAACACATCTCAAAGTTGGGACAGGGCCATAGTTACCACTGTGTAGCATCCCCTCTTCTTTTAACAACAGTCTGTAAATGTCTGGGAACTGAGGAAATCAACTGCTGGACCTTTGGAAGAGGAATGTTGTCCCATTCTTGTGTGATATAGCATTTCAGTTCCTCAATCCTAGGTTGTCCTGTTGTATTTTCATTGTGTTCCAGATGTTTTCAGTTGGTGAAAGGTCTGGACTGCAGGCAGGACAGTCCAGCACCCATACTACAAAGCCATGCTGTTATAATAACAGCAGTATCCGGCTTTGTCTTGATGAAATATACAAGGCCTTCTGTGAAAAAGATGCCATCTGCAGGGGGGCGTATGTTGCTCTAAAACTTGTGTATACCTTTTAGCAGTGATTGTGTTTTCCAGATGTGCAAGTTGCCAGTACTATAGGCACTAATGCACCCCCATACCATTGGAGATGCAGGCTTTTAAACTGAGCGATGATAACAAGCCAGATGGTCCCTCTCCTCTTTAGTCTGGAGGATATGGCATCCATGACTTCCAAAAAGAATTTCAGATTTCAATTCGTATGACCGCAAAACAGTTGTGCACTTTGCCTTATTCAATTTTAAATGAGCTTTGGCCCAGAGAAGTTGGGATTGTTTCTGGATCATGTTCACATGTGGCTTCTTCTTTGCATGACAAACCTTTAACCTGCATTTGTGCATGGCATGGTATGGCATGGCAAACTGTGTTTACAGACAGTGATTTCTGGAAGTGTTCCTGAGCCCATGCAATGATTTCCAGGACAAGGTGTCTACCTGTCTGGACATCTCCAGATTCTCTGAATATTTTGATGATAGTATGATGAGTTATAGATGATGGAATATTCAAAGGCTTTGCAATTTTCTTTGAGGAACATTATTTTGAAATTGCTCCACAATTTATAGATGTGGTTTCTTGCTACATCTTTGCTCATGTTTACTTCTGAGAGACTTTGCCTTTCTAAGGTGCTCTTTTTATCCCCAGTAACATTACTGGCCTGTTGCCATTTAACTTAATTAGTTGCAACATGTTGGTCCAGTTGTTTTCTTTTTAATACCACTTAATTTTCCACCCTTTTGGTGCTCTCTTCCAACTTTTTTGCTGGTATTTTTCATGAAATGGTAAAATGTCTCGTTTTCAGCATTTTATGTTTTCTGTGTTCTTTTGTGGTTTAGAGGATTTGCAAATCATTGAATTGTGTTTTATTCGTATTTTACACAGTGTCCCAAACTTTTCAGAACTAGGGTTATATTTACTAATGTACATTCATATTCCAGTTGTAAGTACCATAAGGAAAGTATTTTAATCTGTAAATTTGGGGCAGCTTGGCTTCAGGAGGCAGTGCAAATCGTCCCGTTATTAGAAAGTCTGCGGTTGGATCCCCAGCTTTTTGAGTCCGCATGCCAAAGTGTCCTTAGGCAAGACAGTGAAGGAAAAAACAAACAGCTTTTCACACACTTTATTCTAATCACCAACACGATTGAGTTGCAGTGACCTCTGGCAGGATTGCCAAAAGAAGCTGATTTATTTCTCTTGCTTAAGCGCTTACAGGCATTCACTTTCACACAGCCAAATTCACACGCTGCAGCCCTGCTTGTCAAATATCTGGGAGATTAAGTTATATATATATGTATGTATATATATATATATATATTTAGAGAGAGAGAGAGAGTGCGAGCTGTTGGACTTTACGTATCACTTTACTCCTTTCATTTAAGCAATCACTGCCCCAACACTGTGAGCTCTGAGTTCAGATCTAAATGTTCCCTGTGTACAGAGACAGGTTGCACCTCCTGGGGATTTTTGTGTTACATTTTTATTTTAATTGCAGTTTGTGTGCCTGCTGTTCCCACTCAGTGGCTTAGCTCAGCTTAGGCTCACTTACTGGACGGGGGTTTCTCCCGCTGGGGATTATTCAAACAGACCTGACTGTCTCAGTCTAGAAAGGTCTAGAGGGGCAAGGAAACACTTGTGATATTAACTGTGCCAGTGCCTGGAGAAACTAAATTTAAGTTAACAACACATGAAGCTACTTTACTGTAACTGAGCTGTTCACTTAAAAGAGCAGTGCCATCAAACCAAGCATCATACACAGTGCGATAAATCCAAGCAAAAATGTGCCACAGTGCTACCAACATTTGCATGATAAGTCATCTAAAATACAAAAACACTACAGCAACCACCAGTGTAATTTTCAAGATGTGTAATCACTGTCCAGGAATAAAAGAAGGAAAGGAAATACTGGACACTCAACTGAAGAGAGTTATGCAGCATTACAGTAAGAATTAAAAAGATCAGTTATACTGTCATACAAACAGCATCATGAGATTTATGTATTACTTGGACATTACAACCATAGGTAATCCGCTCCATAGCATCCTGCTGGATGTGCTCATAGAAAGTTAAAGCAATCATCTTGGCACACAAGATTAGGTGTGAGAGAGAAAGTGGTTGCTGAGTCAACAGCAGCTAAATACTGCCTTAGTTTATGTCTGTACATCCTTTTAAAATGCTCTGACCAGTCAAGGCTGTTCTCTTCATTCGTAAATAACCCATCTGTTTTTGCACTATACACCACAATCAGAAAATACAAGATTAAACCAGGTGATCTGCTTAGATTTGAAACACATACATATTTACAAAAGCACAGGAAACCTGAAACAGTGGTAGCTTTGTTTTTTCTTTTGGAGTAACTCTGCTTAATGAGTGCATTTTGTAATTCATAGTGTCTAATTTTAAATTTTAAAAAAATACTGGACATGTGGCAAAAACAGTCTTGATTACCTTCCTTTAACTGAAAAGACTGTTTTCTTGTTTATGTCCCTGTATAGCCCACTTTCCCCTTTAAGAGATTAGCCTAATGCCATTGTGCGGGTTAGCAAAGGCCACTGCTACAGTATTTAGTGAATGGGGTTTCGTTTTTTTCTTTTAAACAAAGACAGTTGTTGCATAGACCAGACTTGTCCAGTGATCCTTCTGGTCCACTTGTTTATTAATAGGTCTGTCCCGACATATATGTGAAACAGCTGATCTTTAATACAGGGGACAGTTGGGGGTGTATAAAAAGACAAACATATAACAGAATTTATGTGCATAATAAATAAATGATATGGAATTGTTTTGCTCCTGGGCTTTTGTATATGTTTTGATGTTATTGAGACATCTGTTATCATTTTTACTAGCCAACTCCAGTTGCTTTTACCTTAAAATTAATTTGAAATTCAGCTCTCCTTATTTATCAGCTCACAGGTTTTCATGCACTAGGAATAACCAGAGAAATCACATGCAAGGCACAGCGCAGGGCAGTCAGTTCACTTAAAGAGGCGATGTAAGTGGATTATCCCTTAAATATTGAGTTAAGGAGCCTCCTTTGTCTCAACACAAATGACTCACACAACAGCTGTGACTGGAAAAAATAATTCTCACAAGGAAAGTAGCTCTACCAAATAGCAAAAGTATAACAACTTCAGTTTCATACATAGATAGGCAAACCACCTTTGTAACATAAGTAAAAGTACTATATATAACCCATTGCACATCAGCCACACCCCCTCCTCCCTTCACATGTACAACAGATTGCTCATTAAATACTAAAAAATAAGATAATCACATGGCAGCAACTTATACATTTATGCATGTAGACATGGTTAAGTTGACCTGCTGAAGTTCAACCCAAACATCAGAATGGGGAAGAAAGGTGATTTAAGTGACCTTGAGCATGGCATGTTTGCTGGTGCCAAATGGGCTGGTCTGAGTATTTCAGAAACTGCTGATCTTCTGGGATTTTTCTACACAACCATCTCTAGGGTTTACAGAGAAAAAGAGAAAATATCCAGTGAAAAGCAGCTCCCTGGGTGAAAATGCCTTGTTGATGCCAGAAGTCAGAGGCGAATGGCCAGAATTAAGTATCTGCTCATCACAGCTGAGGTTTGCAGAAGAGCATCTCTGGACACATAACAGCTGCTAGTGGTGTAATAGCACTGGGGATAACCAGGATAAGGCGCCACAGTGAGAAACCTGTCAGTGTTTTTGTTTGCTCTTTAATGTTTAAGATTTTGAAGAGTGTTCTGGTGAAGTGGTTACTTCAAGGTTTAAGTGGAAATTATGTTACTGGCCAGGAGGAATTATAGAGAAGAGGACGCTTTGTCTGTCTGTCTGTCAATGCTCTGTTTGGGAACATGTGACACAAAGTTGTACCATATTAGAAGCTGTAGTATAGACCAGGGATACACAGTCAGTGCCTGCTCATCTTATTGACTGGACTGCTGTTACATGCCACTTTCTTTGCTTCTGAACTGAAAAAATGTGATCAGTGACTGTAATGACAGAATTTATTTGGTCACTGTAAAATTTTGATGGTAAACCCTTTAAGTCCTCATAGTAGAATAAATTACTCTGTTGACTCTACTCAGGAAAGTGTCATTGCCTTCAGTCAGTACCTTCAATTTCATGAAACCATGCAAAATGTTACCTTCGCACTATGGTAATTTTCTGAGTTAGGCCCTCAGCATAGATGGGGCAGGACAAAATTTTGCATTCTTTAATTCACCTTTTTTCAACATTTTTGAGCCTTCATAAGTAGTAAGTAACCACATGAGAATTAGAAACTGCAAATAAACTTCAAGAAGTACATTTTGGGTAAACTTTCAAAGATCTTAAGGTCAGTCAACTGTAGGTCCTAAAGAAGTTTTTCACACTCACTCTAGTTTTAGCATGGGGGAAAGGCCTGGTATGTAGATACAATTTTGCATATATTAAAGTTTTTGTACAAAAACAATCAGTTGATTCTGGGAAGGCCACACAGTTATTTATTCAGTTTGAGGATAATGAGCAATTCTGAGTGAGGTGTTTGTATTAATCACCTTTACTCCTATTGTTAGTATACAATAGAAGTAGAAACCAGAATAGTATGGATTTAAAATGTAATTTAAAATAATTTGTCAGCTCCCTTTCCATAAAAACAGTCAAATTGGATTTTAATTATGAAACTTAAATAAGGGAAGCATTATAGTTGGACCAGCATTCTTCAGATTAGTGTATCCTCACTTAGCTTAACTCAGATGCCCTCTCAGTTCCTGTGCCATCCCCAGTGTTATCTGCCTCAGCCAATGGCGAGTGACCACAGCCCGTGTGAGGAGCATGTCAGCTTGCGTGTCTGGGGCGTGTAGGTGGAGTGCCATGCTCTTTTTCTCTTTGTGGATGTTTAATGTCTTCACAGATTAGCCATCTGCCTCTGACCAGGCCAAGTTCCAAACTCAGTCTTGACGTCATTTTAATCTGCTCACCTTTACTGCCTGACCCAGGGCTCCTACTGTCTTTCTTACTCAGAACTGGATCTTTAACTAAAATAGATAGCGTTTGTACTGTTATAAAGTTTCATAACTTCCCTGAATCCACTGAGACTTTCTTAAACCTTCTCTAAACCTGTTTCTGCTTTACTTTTCAAAATCTGAATACTTTTTTAATATCAGGGAGAAATTGAAGAATAGTTCATTAAATTTTGAGTGAAGAGATGTGAATTTTATCCTGCTTCCATTAACTTACAGTAACTACAGTTTCCCTGATTCAGGATTAAGCCTCTTAGTGGTAGTCACATTGAGTCAGTTTAAATAATTGCTCTTTAAAATACTATCCTGGAACTTGTTGCCAGGATTCAGTAATCAGGTTAAATCTCTGCTGCTCTGGTGGCATGGTAGTTGTTGCACTTTAGTCATTGTCATTAATCACAGGTAACGAATTCAGAGATATAAAACAGACTTCCACCTGCTTTACATTTTTGTCTGACACACATCCTGTAATTCTTTCCTCTAAATGAACACAATACATGCTTATACAGTACTAATGGCTTCCTCTGGAATAGTGTGCAAGCAGCATAATCAGGCAAATCATTTTATTGAAATGTGTTTATATCTAAACATGATGTTTTACAGTATTTACAACCCATGGAGCAAAATCCATTGTGATGCATTTCAATTCAAATTTGTGCAACCTATGTGTGAGCCTTTCTCACCTGTCAGATAAGTGGAGCAGTTACAGTCGCTTAAAAGTCCTGTTCACCTCCTAAACAGTGTGTCTGCCTTTTATTTCTAGTACACATCAAAAACAATTGATTTGATATGTGCTGAGTCCCACATTTATTTTTTCTGTATAAACTGTGCTGTGTGTTTTCTGCAATTGTGTAAATACTTTAGGAATATGCTTTACTTTCTCATCTGGACTAAAACCAACTCACATGCCTTCATTTAGCTGTTTTTAAGTTAACTATTTATCTGTAACTTGTCTTTTCTTGCTTTGTCTCTCCTGCCAGGTGGGTCCAGCGGGATCTCAGTTTGGACTCCTTGCTTGCCTCTTTGTTGAGCTGTTTCAAGGTTGGCAGATGCTGGAAAAACCCTGGAAGGCATTTCTCAAACTGTTGGGCATTGTCCTCTTCCTCTTCCTCTGTGGCCTTCTGCCGTGGATTGACAACATCGCCCACATCTTTGGTTTCCTCAGCGGCCTGTTGCTCTCCTTTGCCTTCTTGCCCTACGTCACCTTTGGGACATTCGACAAGTACCGGAAACGTATCCTCATTGTTGTCTCGATGTTGGCTTACACTGGACTGTTCTCTTCCCTCATTGTTTGGTTTTACATTTACCCGATTAACTGGCATTGGCTGGAGCATCTCACCTGCCTACCCTTCACAAGCAAGTTTTGTGAAAAGTACGACATAGACCATGTGGTGCACTAGTCTAGAGGCTACGGATGATGCATAAGATGACCAGACTGCCTGTGCTACTGGTCTACTAACTTGTAGCCAATGATGTGGTCAGTCATCTCTGTCATCCAGGTTGCCTTTGAAGAATTTGGCAGTTATGTTTTTTATTGTTCTCTACTCCAGCTCTATGCGATTGAACTAGATCAGTCTCTCCCCATTAGACTTGCCTACTTCCATAAAACTTATCCTGCCGGTTCAGTCCTCAGCTAAGTCTCGCACCACCTGCCTGGTTAATTTGCAAACCGGCAAACAAGTCTTCACAGTCAGAAGAAAGGAAAAATTACTCAGGACATTAAAACTTCAAACTCTCAATGGCTCTATAGAATGAGAGTCACGTCAAATGAAAGAAGCCAAGTCAAAGAAGATGTTATGGAAATCTCTGGCTCATAATTGTTTCCCTTAGGGTCTATGGACAACAAGAGCGATGCCACAGTGGGTCATCAGGCATCTTGTAGCCCAATTCAGATGCTTCCTTGTTTCAGTAACACTGGATTACCACTACAAAAGCTGCCACTCCTGCTGTATTTTTTAATCTTTGCTCGTGTACGTATGCACTTAGCATGTCAGTCGTCTATGGAGCAGTGAAATGTTATGCTAAAGGTAATGATAATTTCCAAGTATTGACTGTAACAGTTAAAGTGAAATTTTGGAGGTCAGTTAAGGCAAATTTCAGTCTACAACCACTAGCTGCCTTAAACAGAATATAGCATTTTACAGAGATGCCACAGTGTACCTTTGCATACTACTTGCAATCAACTTGGTACATTATGACAAACATTTTTGTGACCCTTACCTACCAAAGCAACTTTAGATGCTGCTTTTTTGAGCTCATATATGCATGTTGTTTTTACAGCCATCTCTGTGTGCCACTGCCACGAACAACTTTTACTTAAGCTCTACCTTTAATATCTCTACTTGATCGTATTTGTCCAGTAACACAATGGTGCCTAAACCATTTTTTTTAGATTTACTCTGATAATCAAAAAAGACAGTGAAAATAATATTATTTATTTAGTAAGGATCTAAATCGGCTTCTCTTGTTATCAGAGTGAGTTTTGTACTGTATTTCTAACTCTGAGATATAGTCATAGAATCACAGGATCTCTTCCATGTTCAACCCAGGTACTCAAAAGTTTGTCAAATGCACCGTAGACTGCGCTGTTTTTACCATTTTCTCTTGATAATGCCAGTGCATGACATGTGATTTGAAATAGTTTTAAACCTGGACAAAGTTCTCTACACAAATGCAGTTTTCTGTTTTGTCTGTGCCCTTGCACTTTTATCCTGACCCACAGCAAATGTTGCTGTTTCAAGATGCCCACTGACAGTGTGATAAGTGTAACTGCAACATATAGCTCCAACGTGTTAAGTTAAACAGGTTTCGCATCATTGGCTTCAGTTGTTGTTCAGGATGCTGGTTTGTGTTGACCCTGGCTATTAGGAAAGCCACAGTAATGACTGTTGTGTGGAGGATTACATGAGTTTAGTTACTTGAGTGATTATGAGATTAGTCTATAGGACTGACTCACTGATAATCTGGTGTTTTTGACAACACAGAGTTGATTCTGTGTTGGTCATTTCAAATTTTTTACAAGTTTTAACACCACTTTATTTGGACTGCTGGAGCCATAGGACTCAAACAAATGTGCCCACATGCATTTGATGGGTGAAGTGTGAACAAAGACATCTACTTTTTTTTAAGGAAACCTCTTTACTGTGCCTTTTAACATGTGCACGTGTGAATGTTTGAGCTGAATCAAAACAAGCCATGTACACCATTATTTCTATATATAGCAGCTCTACAGCTGTATTTGCATTGGGACCAAATCATTTGACCCTTTTTGTATCTAATGGAATAAAAAGGGAACATTAAAATTGATCTCAGAACATGGTCATGGGACTGTTCTGCTTCAGTTTTATACGTGAAGATATGTGTATTATCCATGTCAAAATAAGAGCCACTCAAGTAATAATAAAGTTTATATGTCTGCGAGAAGGTTGCTTTCATGTTGAGTTAACATTGTTTTGCTTGTCTTGAATTTCCTGACATTTTCTTCATCACTTTGCTCCCTGCTGTCACAGGCATGTGAGTATCAATAAAGGTAAATATCATGGAGAAGACCTCAATGATGAGACCAACTTTTATCCAAACAATCCCCAACTTGATACTGCACTTACTCCACAGCAATGCACCCACCAAGTCTGAAGTGGATCAGATGAACCATTGTAGTCATGGGCAAAGAAAAGGCAGACATACAGAGATTCCTTGATTTTCTCCCAATGAATAAAATCAAAAAGAAAACCTAAACCTTACTACTGCAGTTGCTATTATAACTAAAACATGGGCTATGACTGGAAGTTCAACAACAGTTAAAGGACTAAGTGGAACCATGTGTGGGGAATGTTTCCTCAGCTGCTGTTTTCTTTGGTCAAGGACAAACTTCTAATATTAGTTTTTTAGACCACATGAACATGCAGTTGTCAGTATACCTAGAAAATTGTATAATTAACAGTTAGAGTTAGGTCCATAAGTTATCGGACAGTCCAGCCATCCATTTTCTTAGGTTTATCCAGTTCAGGGTTGTAGGGGACCTGAGCCTATTCCAGCTGCCATGGGCAAGAGGCTGAGTACAGCCTGGACAGGTCTTCAGTCTATTGGAGAGCTAACAGAGAGATAGAAACCCATTCACGCTCACATTTACCCCAGGACTAATTTAAAATTACCAGTTAACCTAACACCATGCATGTCTTTGTACTGTAGGAGAAAGCTACAACCCAAATTCCAGAAAAGTTGGGACGTTCTTTAAATTAGAACAAAATGAAAACTAAAAGACTTTCAAATTACATGAGCCAATATTCTATTTACAACAGAACA